>PVHP010005840.1:0-32194 GCA_004024765.1 Zapus hudsonius
ATATAGACAGTTGTCACAAGAATGCTGAACACATTGCTGTATGGAAGAGAGACCAGCAAGTCAAGAAGTGCTCATCTGTGCAATAATGGTGCTAAACAGAGGAGGGTAATCAATAGCTTACTGATTGACTAGGAGATCCACTTAAGACAACGAACCCTTGACTGGAACTAGGATCCATGGAAAAATCCTATGGGGACCAAGAACTCAGGCTCCTAGGTGAAATTCCCACTACTAGAGAGGTACAGAGAGGTTTCATGCATTAGGAGCTAGTCACAATAGCAATGTTGTCTCATTTAACCTATACTTATCTCACTCTCTGATATTCTATTTGCATTTTT
The DNA here is from genome assembly GCA_004024765.1 of Zapus hudsonius. Lineage (NCBI taxonomy): Eukaryota > Metazoa > Chordata > Mammalia > Rodentia > Dipodidae > Zapus > Zapus hudsonius. The sequence continues at coordinate 339 of PVHP010005840.1, forward strand.
CAGAAGGCAGTGAGAGAGCCAGGGACAACTCAATTCCACCAACAAGACATTGGATGATGGCTGACATCTTGGCAGGAGACAAACCACCCCTAGCCTTCACACAGGGCCCAAAAGAAGCCTACCAGTAAGTGATGAGATAAGCAGGAGACCAATCACCATGGCAACCACAGCAAATCTGATAACCCATGAAAGGTCAATGGAGACAGACACCATGGATACCCATTACTACCCAGGGCAAATATCCAGAGATACTTAAGATGTCAACAACAAATCAAACTCACTCAAAACTCACCCACTATTACTCAGGGAATTGAGTGGAAGAGTGGGGGGGGAAGAATGTAAGAGCCATGGTGGGGGAAAATATCTAGAGACTTTGCCCCCCCCTCAGCAACAACACACAAATGAGGAAGAAAAAAAAAAGAAAACCTGGCTACCTCTGGTGCAGTTCATAACCCCCTAACCTATGGATAGATCCAATATGCTCACTGAGGAACGACCCCAGTGGGGAGGGCTCAGAGAGGATGGAAATAGAGACACATTCATAAGATTTGCTCATACAATGTATATACTTATTCATAATAAAGATGTTAAAAATAAAATTAAAAATTAAAAAATAAATAAAATAATCTGTTTTGTTTTAAGCCATTAAGATTTAAAAAAATTGATGAACTTACAGATACACCTATAAATCGACATTTAGTGTAATAACTAGAAAACTGGCATGTTACATCCAAAACCATCCATTCTATTAAGAAGGATCATGAATGGTTGCAGTTAGCTATTATGCATATCTACCTATTGATTCAGGAATTCCTCATTTCAGCTGTACTTTGGTGATTGTAAACTTGCACCGATTTTCCTGCCTGAAGACTCGATTGCTTCCTCACATGGTATTGGAGTATTACATAGAAATTCATAGGCATTGAGTGCAGAAATGACATCAAGTGTTTTGAAACTAGGAGGAGAAAGTTGTCAATTAGAGAGGGTGGCAGAATTCTGGAAGAATAGGCCATATGAAAGACAATCCCCCTGTGTCTCCACTGTCCCCTTGTGGTCTCTCCTCTAGCATTAGTGTACAAGAAGGGAAGAGAAGAGACTTCAGACACGGGAAATATGCCGTTCCATGAGCACTTAGTCTTTCTTAACTCAAGAACAGAGTCCCCGTGGCTATACTTTTAGTTTGTATATGTACCTGTGTCTTCCTCTGTGTGAATGCCTATGTTTGTGGAGGTGGGGTCATTATGCATGTGGAGGACAGAGGTTGACATCAGGTACCTTGTGTTCCAACTTATTCACTGAAGCAGAGCCTCTCACTTGAACCCAGGGCTTGCTGATGAACTTGTCTACCTAGCCAGTTGGCACCAGGATGCTCTGTTGCTGCCTCTCAAGTGTTGGGATGATGGGCTCACTGCATGTGTGCCTGTCATTTATATAGGTACTACAGATTCAAACTCAGGTCCTACTATTATAGGGCCTATGCTTTAACAATTAAACTTATTGTTTAATTAAATTAATTTAACTTATTATTTGCCCATTAAATAATGTTACTCATTATGGACAATAAAAAAAACAATTAAGCATCTCTCCCATTCCCCATAGCAATATGTTAGGAATTATTGCTCTGAGTCAAGCATGGAGGCTCATGCCTATAAGCCCAGAACTTGGGAAAATGGAGATAGGACATCTGTGTTTGAGATGAGCCTGTTTTGTAAAGTGAGTTGCAGGTCAGGCTGGACTAGATTTAAGGCCCTGACTAAAAACTAAATTTATCACTGCTATATGTATATTAGTTACCTATTCTGTATGATCACTACCATAATTCTATACACTATATATCAAGCACATCAGGAGTTGAGGGTGAAAATAACTTCTTTCATCCAGAAGAAGATTGCATGTTTGATGCTTGCTCTCATCAACTTCTCAACTCTGAGTTGAGGATTTGATTCTGTCTGAACAATAGTCAAGCTCTCAGAACCTATGACCATGCACTGAATTTGTATGCAACATCATTATATAATCTTAAAGCTCTCTTATTTCCCTTTTTTATTAGTTAATAATCTCATTGCTAAGGCTGACTCTTTGCATATCCTCCTGTGCTAAGCAGTTCCGAAGTAACATGTTATTTCATCCAAACCTTATGTTATACATGTGAGGCAGTTAATGTTGAATGTTCTTCCTGGGGTTGTCAGGCTGATCTAATTATTCACAGGCTTAGGCTCTCTCCTCTACCACTCATGGCCCCTCTTGCCAGTTGATGTTCACTACTTACTCAATAGGTTACAGTATGCTCATGAAGATTTTATGTTTTTGAACCTAGTATGGTTTATCCTCATTCTTAAGCCATTCCCCTCCCCCTATCACTTACCCCTCATTCATAACCTCTCACTTCATTCTACCAGTCTGCATTAAGAACACGGTTATCCTGGGAAGGGGGGTCTTCAGTGCATTTCTTAGGAAGTAAAATAAAGAAAATGTGATCAAGAAAAACTAAGCACGAAAGAGAAATGTTTATTAAACAAGAGGAGGGTTGTGTCTGTTGACTTCTCAGTTTTCTCTTATGGAGAATGCATTTATTATAACCCTCTCATCATCACCTTGTGATCATTAAATGTAAGAATTTTAAACAAATTTAGATGAGTTCCCAAACCGTTTGATAAAATTTTATATCAGAATTTTCATAAATCCATTTCCTAAAGACATTAATTATTCCAGATATCTATGTTAAGTTTCTGTACTGATATGCTGCTTTAAGAGACACAAAGCTGCTGATGCATATTCAACACTGGTAAAACACTCAAACTCTGATAGTCTATGAAGTACTGAGAATGTACATGATATTTTGAGCTGCATGACACCTGGTCCGATTGCTTTTCTTCATCTAAACATCAACCTTGTAGTTCTGAAACTTAAAAAAAATGGGGTATGATACTTGACAAGGAAGACTCCCAAAATAGATATCAGCATCAAAAATTCTCAAAGCTAGCCTAAGCATTTTAGCAGAGAAAGTGGAAACTTAAAGACTCTGGTGAACTATTTGAGGAAATGAAAGGATCAGTCATTTAGAAGCCGTAAAATCTCCAGCTAAAGTGAACCTGAGGTCAGTTTGGTCAAATCCACTCATTTTAGAAAATAGAGGATTGATATTTGTCAAGATTCTAATGGGTGTGGCCTCTCTCTAGATCTCATTTAACCTATACTAATCTCACTCTCCATTGGAGATTCTGTTTGTATGTTTCCAAAGGCAGCAAGAACCATGACAACCGAATTCCACCAACAGGACCTGGGTTGATGCCTGACACCCAAACAGGAGATGCCAACCCCTGACATGATTTAGAACCTAAGCAAAACCTTTGAAGAAGTGTTGAGATGAGCAAGAGACCTACCTCCACAACAAGGCAGACAACCTATGAAAGGTCAATGGAGACACACACCAAGGATACCCAACACAATCCAAAGCAGAAATCCAGAGACTTAAGACCTCAACAGTAAAGCAGACTTAAAAATCACCCACCATGACTCAGGGATCTGAGGTGTAGAGGGGGCAAAAAGATTGTAAGAACCTTGTTTGGGGAGGAGACCCAGAGCCATCGCCCCTCTCAGCAGCAACACACAAAGAAGGAAAAATGAAAACTGGCTACCTTTCATACAGTCCAGAACCCCTGAGCCCACTGTCTGGTTCAGCAATCTGATTAAGAAGGTCCCACAGAGGGTTGGGGATAAGGAGGAGGGAAATGGGGGTACCATCACAAGACTTGCTCATACAATGTATCTAATTATTGACAATAAATATATTAATGAAAAGGAAAGAAGAGGAATATGTTCCCCATTTGTACTTGAAACACTTAGAAATTGGGGCTCCTATTCCATAGAACGGGTCAAGGACCAATTCCTCCCTCAAACTAACACCGTGTTGCATAGTTAAAGGTGTTCTTGACACAGCAGTGTACATTGAGAGCTAAGCCTTGTCCACAATGAGCTGACCATGTGTCCGTCAGAGGGAAGCATGATCGAATTAGCTGAATTCTATGCTGAAGAGATTACAGTTGATGAGAATAAAACAAAGACAATGCAGGAAAACGACAGAGCACAGGTCACAGGAAAAGCACAAAGGAAAACACATCCACCCAAGCTTTCTTCTCCTCACCACCTGCAGCTTCCTCCTGCATTCTGCCCTCCACCTGTTTCACCATTTTCGGAATATCCTCTTGCCCTCCCTCCTAAGGTCTCTGTTATTTTCCTCTTTTTCTTTCTCTAATCTGCAAAGACCTCTGGAACACTTACTCCGTGACTAGTAAAATCCATCATATCCTCACTCTCTTTTTTTTCAAGAACGTTATCTTCTGCCCTCTGGTCATTGGCTATTTTCCTGGGAAATGTTGTACCATATCAGCCTCATGGAAGACTGTACTCACAACACACTGGATAGAACAGCATGAAAAGATCAGATCAGTGTCTTTTTGCTTTTTATTACTGCCGCCAACATATCCCATAACATGTCATCGTATTAAAATATCAAAAAGCAATTATTGTGAGAGCCGTGGTGGGGGAGATTATCCAGAGGCATGGCCAGGAGAACCTGGCTGAATACTAGGCTCTCCATGGTCCCCTGTCACAAGGACTGATCCAGATGACCCATGGAGGAGGTTATCCAGCAGAGTGGGGAGGGGAGGGCAGCAGGGAATTGGGGATAACAACTCATTGTTTGCTCACTAAATATTGTAACTCATTATGGACAATAAAAAAAATTTAAAAAGCAATTATTGATTTAAAAACACAAACTTATTTCAAAACTCACACATTGTCACTCAAAAAAAATCATGCAATGAAAATGTTAGCAACTAACTCAAAATACTTCCTTTTTCTCTAATTTCTTCTTTCTTTTATGAGAAGTTACGGATAACATGATGTCTCAATTATCTTTCTACCATTAAATAGTTATTTCCTTTCTATTATTTTATATTTAGTTAATTTCTTAATCACCATCAAGATGGTTGAATTATGGGGAAAAATAGAATGGCTTACTTCCACTCATTCCCGGTAATTTCATAATGATTTATGTGTATTGGGTTAAATAAAATCTGATATGGGCTGGGCGAGGTTCGCATACTACCTTTAATCCCATCACTTGGGAGGCAGAGGTAGGAGGATTGCCATAAATTAGAGGCCACCCTGAGACTACATAATGAATTCTGGGTCAGCCTGGGCTAGAGTGAGATTCTACCTCAAAAAAATAAATAAATGAAAAATTAAAAAAATGATATGGTAATTGAATTAACCCAAATCTTATTACTTTCCTTAATTTGTACTAGAAAATTTAAGAGAATTCATGACTCTCAAAGCTCTTTGAGCCAGTGTGGAACTAGAGAACTTTATTAAAAAATTCATTAAGTTTATTAATTAAACTTAATCATTGAAATTAAGATTAATTATTAAAAGAAACTATGAATTTGTTTCCCATCTATAATTGGTCATATTTACTTTTTATGTTATACATTTATGTTGATTGATTTTAAAAAATTGGAAATTGTTGTACATCTCTGTGAATTCAACTACTAATAATGTAGTCAGTCATGCCTTGTCTATTTTCTCTTAAGTCATTCAGAGTAGATATTAGATATTAAGACAATACCTATCGTCGATGGATGGTTTCACTTCAGTAATTAGAAGAACTCTCCAAGCCCTTTCTCTTTTTTCCTTCCCTCAATAGGGACGGGATCTGCTGGTTTACTTCTTGAGACATCAGACCTTGCAATCGTTCAAGGTGAAGTTAGATGAGGTCCCACACAAGTGAGTTAAATGCATGGGCCCAGGGAGGAATGTTTACCAGCTGAATCCAGCCAAGAGCAGTAAACTCTTCTCTGGAAAGAAGGCAGAACTTTTTAGAGATCATCAGCTTACTGTGAGCACTTGAGCTATAGAGAAAATCTTGTTGATTTTTGCTGAGCTTTTGGTTTGCTTTTTTAGGTGCTACTCTGCCTTTGATCAGTTGATACAATGTTCTACAGTGTTCATTAAGTTAAAGTACCTGTTATGTATTTAACATCATTTTGTAAAAAGTAAAGGAAATGTGTCATATCCCTGTTTACACTTACTTCTTACAAATACTTCCAGCTTAAACTATATGGTCTAAAATATTTTATTTGTTAAATTATTCACATTTATTATCCTTGATAGTATTAGAATTAATGATAAACACTGTGTCATCGTTTTAACTCTTCCTTTATTTTGTTTTCTTGAAACATTTTAAAAATATGTTTTATTTATTTATTTATTTATTTATTTTTATTTGTAAGCAGATAGGGATAGTGAGAAGAGTGAATGGATATGGCAGGGCCTCCAGTCACTGCAAAAGAACTCCAGAGGTATGCACTGCTTAGTACATCTGGATTTATGTGGGTACTGGGGAATCAAAGGCAGGTCCTTAGGCTTTGCAGGTAAGTGCCTTAACCACTGAGCCATCTCTCCAGTCCTGAAATATTTTTTGAACTTACTTCAGGAATACAGTTTTATAAAGACTACAAGTTTTTCCTTTGCCTCTGGCTGTCTGTGATTTCTGAAAACTGAGTTGTCACTCTACCTTTTTCCTTCATGGAAAATACTTCCTCTAGAAAGGCTTTTGATATAGTTTGGTCTTTGATTTATTCCTACTTTACTATATCAAGCAAAGGTTTTTTTCTTAGTTCCTAATTTATTCTCCCTAGGATTTCTGAGCCTGGGAATTGTTCTTGTTATTATTTAAAGTATAGAAAAGTCATCATCTTGTTGAACTTGATCTTTTGCTTTTTTCTTATATTTTTCTACTTAAGGTGCTATTATTTCATTAGATGGATTGCTTCTCTGTTGTCCCCCAAAATTTCCTTCATTTCATGTGTTCCGATTTTCATTTCTGATACTGTTCTCCATTCCACATGGCTTAATAAAGATCTATATTTTTATCAATATCTTTATTATCCAAAATTAGATACATTCTATGAGCAAATATTGTGTGGGTATCCCCATTTCCCTCATCCCTGTCCCCAATCCACTGGGCATCCTCTTAGGTTAGCCTACTGGATCATTCTATGGGGTAGGAGATTATGGATAGCACAGAAGGCAGCCAGGTGCCCCCACCCCTTGTGTGTTATTGCTCAGGGGGGGGCCATGTCTTTGGATGTTCTCCTCCACCATGGCTCTTATAATCTTTCCACCCCCTCTTCCACTCAGTTCACTGAGTCCTGGTGGGTGAGTATTAAGGCTGCTTTATTGTTGAGGTCTTAGGGAGTCTCTTTACTTCTGCTTTAGGTTGTTTTGAAGACCATTGGTGTCTGACTCGCTGATTTATCCTGGGTTGACGGATTGGCTGTGGTGGCAGGTCTCTTGCTTATCCCTCCACTCTCTCAAAGGTTTCATTTGGGGCCTACACAATAGGCCTTGAGTTGTTAATCTCTTGCCAGGAAGTCAACCATTGGCCTGTGGCTCATTGGTAGATTTGGGATGACCACAGCTCTCTTACTGCAAAAATACAAACAGAATCTCCATCAGAGAGTGAGATCAGTAAAGGTTAAATAAGATACACATTTCTAATTTGATAAGATTCTACTGAGATTAGCCTCTCTGGAGTTCTCTGGTAATGGATATTTTTCCTTGGAGCCCAAGTTTTAGGTTTCCATAGGATTTTGCCCTGAGTCCCAATTCCAGTTAAGGATTCCTTGTCACTGAATGGATTTCTTGGCCAATTTAAAACTGTTGATTACCACCACCCCCCAGGCTTGAGTGCCTCTATTGCCCAAGTGCTCCATTCTTGGTTCTCTGTTCTCTCCCAGTAGGAAGTATGTTCAGCCTACTCAAGGCAAAAGTATGCATTTTATATCAGCTGTCTCTGCTTTCTCCAAATATCATTGACCAATTTCCTCTGGCAGCTTATGTAGTACCTTCCAGCACTGCACTGACTACCATCTGGGGGCTGGTTACATTCTGTATCTCACAGGGTCTCTCAGTGTTGTGTGATGACTTTCTGTGGTTTCTTCAGCAATGGGATCTTACCTTTGGCCTGGGGCAGGTATTTAAGAACTTTGACAGAATCCTGTCTTGTTTCAGACTTTTTGAGTCTCTTTGATCAACAGCTTAGTGTAGGAAGGAACCAATGACTGGGACAGGGAGTTGCAGGTCTGATCAATTTTTCATGGGATCCATTCACAGCCCCTCTTACTAGACAATGCCCACTTCTTTCTCAATAGCTTACTGTATGAAAGTAAGGATTTTATGATTTTGATTCATTATTGGTTTAGCTTATTGTATAAGTCCTCCCACTCGTGGAAGACAGTTTTGTGTTTGCTCTGGACAGCCTTGCAGATCACTACCAAGACCTACTGTCACAGTGAGCCACACACTGCTGGAAGGAGTCTCCAAACCAGGTATAGTTTATGGGAGGAAATGATTTATTGAAGCTACAGAGAGGCTGCCTTCTTGTGAATATCCTCAGGAACCCACCCAAGACTCATGCATGTTAGGCAAGTGTCTTACCACTTGGCCACTTCTCCGACATTTATAATTATTACTCTAGCTGTTGATCCTTTGTCTGCTGCCTTTGTATAAGAATTTAAAATGATTTATACAATCAGGATTACACTATTTAGAATGTGTGGTTTTGCTAAGCGAGTTTTGACTATTCTACTTTGTCCTAATATTTCTTAGTATCTTTCCCTTTAGCTTGAAGAATGCTCCCACAGAGGGGTCCCTGGGCAAGCTTGCTGCTGAGTCCTGACTGATAGGCCTGGGGTCTAGAGATAAGCTAATGGGCATTAGTGGGCTTCAAGCCTGCAACCATGTTTGTAGGCCTAGGGGGCTGGGTCCACAGCCATAATTTAACTTCTAGTTTCACAGGGACCTGCTAGACACCATAGTCCACTGAAAGGTTGAGACTCTGGGTTCACATTGGAAGTTCTAGAAGCTGAATCTGCAGGGGTACATTCAGATCCTAGGCAAGGCCAGGAAGGAAGTGGGACTGGTATCTGCATGAAGGACATGACTTGTCTTTTTGTCTATGGGCTGGATTGATGCCGAGATGCACTGGAGAGGGTGTGGTACTTAGCCTACGGAGGCTCCCAGATTAGGTACTGGGATTAGGGTCCAAATGGATTGCAAAGAGCTTGTTTTCCCATCCTTTTCCATTTTAAAATGCTAAAAGATTTCCTGAACTTTCCAGGATCCATGTGGTCTTCATCTGTTAAATGGAAAGGGTCATTTTTTGACCCAGATATCAGCCTTGTTGGTCTCCCTCACACAGAGTACGAGATAATCAGGTTCTCTACAAGAAATCATCTTGGCCATTAAGCCAGCACTGAGTCCACATAGGCTGTCATGAGAACATTGGGTTTCATCATTTTGACACAGACCACAGCTCAAATACTTGCAAAAATCACACATAACCCCTGTAATTGGAGAACAGTGCTTCAAAGACTCCTGGGTGTTAATCATCTGTGCTGTAGGATCCTACAGGGTATAGTCCTTGATATACACAAAATCCATTCTCTAAGCTTACTGCCCATTCCACTGAGTCCTCAAGTTAATATTTGATCTTGGGCATATTTGTGAAGTAGCACTAGGACATAAATTGTTAAATGAAAGTAAAAAAAAAATCTTAGTGAAGCCTGAAAACCAATTTTCTTTTGATAACAATACATTTAATAATAATGATATTAATGGTTTCTTTATAGAGAAAAATTGCTCTATATTAACCAAAACAGAGTTAATCATACGCTGTCTTCTGATAATCTTCAAATGAACTAAACTAATGCTGAAGGTTCTTAGTAAAAGCATGATTGATATGAATACTTACCATAATTCTTGGATTATAGGTCACAGTTCTCAGGGCCAAGATCTTGATCCCCTAAGTGTTTGTGAATAACCAGTGGTCTGAGCTGTGCCTGCTGGAAGGTTTCTGTCATTTCTGAGATAGTTTCATCAGTTCGTTGGAATGCTTCCAGTTTATTTGACAAAGCTTTCCTAGGACCATGCTGTGTTCCTTATCCTTCTTTGGAAATGATTTCATCTCAGTGCAAGAATCTTAAAGCTAGCTATCATGCCAGGCTCACTGTTCTAAAATTTGGAATGGTTACCTCACTTCATAAGAGATGACAGTAAAATGTATAAGAAAACTATAGTAACACAAAAATCTTTGTTAATTCATTTATTTATATTTATGTGTCTATGTGTATTAATGCTGTCAGTGCCACCATAAAGCAGGAATGTTAAGGATAGAAATATAGAAAGAAGTAGCTCCCTTGCTTTTAAAGACATATTGAATATTTTTGTCCTGTCATAATACCGAATGTCAATTTCATAACTAAGTACTTTGTGCCAAGCATTCAGCTAACTAGTTTCATATTAAAATTATTTAATTAAAATCAATAACGTATATATTCATGACTTTAATTTACAGATCAAGGGTCTGGTTCGGACTCAAATCCAAGCCTTCCACTGACCACAAAGCTCATGCTTTCAAACAAACCCCAGAGTGTCATGAAGTCCTCAATATTTCCCAGATAAAACATTGCATACATTCTAAGTCCCCTTATCCCCTTGATGACTACACAACCCATTCAAGAATAGCATAAAAATAAGATCTCTGAAAGTATAACACAAAATGTCCAGGATGATGTACACCAGTCTCTCTTGCCCTTGGTAATGCAAAATAGATAAATTATACATCAGATTTGTTTCATTTCCATTTCTCCAAAACGGGAAAATGACTTTGAGAAGAATATTCATTATAGTAAATATCTTTTATAACCAAACAATTTAATAGTCTTCAAAAGGTGAAGAGAACTGAGACATAATACTTAAAATGCACCAATTTAAAAACTCCTTCTCCCCGGGTCAACCTGTGTCACTAAAAGCTTTCTGAGTGGAGCTATGCTATTACTTTCAGTTAGGTATAATAAGCACACCTCCAGTTTTCTACTTTCTACACAGACAGAAAAGAGAACACCAGGCATGGGGTAGATGCACGTTATGTTTGAATGTGAGATGTCCCCCTAAGCTCATGTGTTGAACACCTGACCCCAGTTGGTGGCTCTGTTGTCAAAGATTGTAGAATTTTATCAGGTGTGGTTGGACTGGAGGAATTAGGTCACCTGGAAATGGACTTTGTGAGTCCCTAGTTTCTGCTCTTCTCTGGGCCTTTTGGTCTGATTCCTGTCCACATAATATGAACACCCGTCTGACACAACACACTCCCTCCACTATGACAGAATGTTCACTATCTGAAACAAGAGTAATGTTACACCCCCCTTAAGTTAGTTTCCTCAGTGCTTTGAGTGTAGTGACACATCAGGCTAAATTAAGGATAGACATCACTCAAATTGCTTTCATTTGAAGACTTTGGTCAGTATGGATGAGGATAATCTCACTTGTCCCCATGAGTTTGTTGTGTTCCCCAAGTCCATGGGAGGATATCACGTCTATATGTGGTAGATAAGTAAGATAATCGTATAGGCCAAGCATGGGAAGATCAAATAGAATACTTCCCAGAATCCACTCTTCTTGTGTGCAGGAGGCAGCATTATTGTCTGGAAAACAAAATTCAGAGACATTGTTACAGGAACTGCAGGGTCTCTCTGCCATGCTCTGGGCACCAAGATTCAAGGATGACGGGTGAAATACTCTCGTTACTAGTGGTCTCTGTCTGGGTGTTTGCAGGAGCTTGACAACTTACTCAAAGAATTAAAGAAACACTCACACAAGTAGGGACATAGGAAGAAACTTTAAACAAGCAAAGTGATGGTAAAGGTTTGAAATTCAATTCTGAGAGGGTCTTCCTCAGGCCACTAGAGTGAGTGAGGACTCAGAGCTCCTGGTTATTGGCCCCAGGCTTCATTTGAAGGAGTTCCCAAGGTAGGGTTGGTGGCTAGGGGCATGGTTTGTGGGGTTCTCCAGTTTGACTTAAAAATCTGGGTTATATAACCTTTTTCCTTCCGTGAGTCAACAGATTTGAATCATATGTATGCCTATGGTAAATTGGGAATTCACCTTTAAATGCCACTAAGAAAATATACTTTTGTATTGTGTGTGTCCTAAGATGGTCCAGGCTGTATGAACCTTGCCATTGCCAGTGCCCATATATCTTAGAACATGATTGAATAGAAACGGATCACAAAATAACACGAGGAGAGGAGGCACCTCATTCGTTGTTTGGAGTATCCACACAGCTTGATGCCAGGTTCCCAGAGGTTGTCAGTGTATCTGTTAGAAGGGGAGGATGGTATCTATCATGAGGCCCAGGGTGTCCCAGGCAGCTGAGTTAACCCCTCTGCTTGCCTGACTCACTTTCTCGCTGACCTTGGTTGACATCAACCATGCCGAGGAAGATAGTTTTACAATATCTTCACCACAAATTTGCATTAAGTAGAAGTTTTGAGGGTTATCAGTTGTGAAATTTGGGAGCATTGCCTTTGTCTAGATTTTAGTAAAGTTTATGATGTGTAACAGAACTTTTCATGTCATGATAACAAAACGAGTTTACAGTCATTATCAAAACTGAACAAAATATTTACAACCGCATGACAAGCTCTCCTGCCAAATTCTCTGCAATTAAAAAAAACATAAGAGTAAAATAAATTCCACATACCTGTGGTCATTTTTTTCATCAGATTGAGTAGGCACTATGTATGTATGTAAATTTCCATGTATGTCTCAGTATCTGGAGCACACTGCATTGGGTTTTGATTCTGTACTCAAATATGCTACTGGGTTTACTTATGAAAAAAGTAATTCTCTATAAACCTTGGCTCTGTTGAACACAGAAAGAAAAATCATATAACAAAAACAACAACAGCAACAACAAAAAATACTTGCTCTGCTTACAAAATAAAGCCCACAAAATGAAAACTTCATCCTTAATAAATTTTCAAGGCAAACAGTGCACTTTAAAATATGAAAAATGTGCTTTGAATATTTTGCCTTCAGTTGGTGGTCATTTGAGAAGGCTGTGGCATCTTTGGGAGGTGGAGCCTTGCTGGGGAGGAGGTCTGCCACATGGGAAGGGCCTTGAGTTTATCAGTCCTGCACACTAGGTGTTGGGAGCTAGCTCACTCTGACCACTTCCAACCTGCTGCTGTGACAAGGGGAGATGCTCAGTTTTCTGCTCTGTCTTCCTTTCCCTTCCACCATGAAGCTTCCCCTGGAGATGGAACTGAAACCATCTCTTTCCTCCCACAACCTGCTTCTGATGAGGTACAAGAAGAAAATAAATGCTACAATATGATTTTACAATATTTGAGGAAAATGAAAGCTAGCATTTCTGCCATCCATTTGTTCAGTATTTGGCTTTTAATAAAAATATAAGTGCACAATGCTGATCAGAGCTATGAAATTCTGATGGATTTTATCATTAAAGTACATTAGAGAAATTAACACATAAATACAATACAAAGCAAAAAAGTTGGTGTCTCATTATAAATAAACAATGAATTGCTAAATGAACAATGAAAGAGATGAAGGAACATCTTGAGCTAGAAGTCATCTCAGAAAGTCCAGCCCAGAGTGTTCACTTTGGGTTGAAAAGACAGAACCTCCTTTATGTGGTTGTTATAGGAAGCTCACAAGGGAATTGCACTATGGTGATGGCTCATTTGATAAAAGGGTCTGATATACAGGTGTGAGAACCTGAGTTCAGATCCCAGCACTTGTGTAAATCCTGGCCTTGAAAACAGATTCCCTGCCATCCCAGTGCTAAAGAGGTGGAGAAAGGTGCATCCCCAGGGCAAGCTAACTAGCCATACCAGCTGAACTGGTGAGCTCTGGGTCCAGTGAGAGACTCCAAGTCAAGGAGCAAGTTCCACAGCAACAGAGGAAGATCTAATGGTGACCTGTGGCATTTACCTGCACCTTGCACATGTATCCTCACATTCAAAAGCACATGGATGCATGCAAAATAAAAAAGTAATAAAAAAGAGAGGGAGAGAAGAGATGGTATTTGTGCCTAAGCCTATTGGTACCTATTGGTACTCTTCAGTTCTATTCCAGCATTAGAATCTAGCACACACTCAAGGCATACCACACACACACACACACACACACACACACACACACACACACGCACGCATGTACATTACACTAGCATACACCCAAGGCATACTACACACAAAATATATGCCTCACACACATACACACATGCACGTACACACATGCACACACATGCACCCACACTAGCATACACCCAATGCAAACCACATACAACATACATGCCATACACATGCACACACACATGCACACACACACTAGCATGCACCCAATGCATACCACACACAACATACGTGCCCCCCACACACTTGTTAATTTTGTTCACTTTAGATATTTTATATTTCTAATAATTATCTCTTTAAACATAAGCATAATAATGCAAATCTATATTATTTTATTTTTGCTAGTTAAACATTTTTTCTGTTTCTACTTTTTTTTTCTCCTTCCACAGTGCTTTAATGAATTCCTCACATATGTAATTAAAGTGATATTTTAAGTATTACATATACACCATGATTTGTGTGGGCAGAGTTCTGCAGTGCTCCAAACACCACGCATGATGGATGGCTCACAGTTACTGTCAATATCAAATCATTTCCTCCTCTCCTTGTATGTCTGTGAATGACTTCATTGAAGAGAAGACAAGCCATCTACATGACCTTGTGATCAATTTCCATGAGTAGACTTCTGTCTCTACGCACAATCTTTCTAGGAGTCATTCTACACTTTGCTGCTGGGAATGCTTCTATTGATGACAAAATTCATTTGGCCTGTCCAGATGCTGAAGTGAACTACTTTTGAAGAAAACAGAAAAGAAATACTTGATTTTATAAATCTATATTTACAGCTAGCTCTGGTTTTCAACTAGGGGTGGATTTGCCCATCAGAATACTTGGTTATGTCCCGAGACTTAAATTTACTTTTTCAGTTGATAAATGTAGACACCAAGGGCACTAATAACTCATCAAAGCAGACATTCAGATGCTACAGAGAGCTCCACACTAAAGCATACTTATAACACACCCTGCAAGACTCAGGGAACATTGTGGAAGAGCTGACTGGAAGACTGTAAGAACCACAGGAAGGGATCAAGTATACTGAGGCTTTGCCCCACTCCACAGACTTCACCCCATGGTGAATTCCAACAAGCCAAATGAGGAGGACCCTTAGTGGAATGGGGGTGGGGAAAAGGAAGAGCAAAGGATAGTATGAAGGGAATTGTACCAGCACACAATATGTTCATACAGTAAAGGTCATAACTAATTAAAAAAAAAGATTTAATGCAGAAAAGGCCAGCATTGAGATAACTACTGAGCAAGTTTAACAACTCTAGATTTCATTTCTAGTAACCCAAAGTTGAGAGCAGTTTGAAGTATTTTCTGCTGCTGATGACACAATAATATGAGTTATTAGAAAACATAATTTCCAGTTATTGTATGGTAATTCAGTAATTTTTCAACAAAAACTAAAACAAACAAAACATGTAACCATTTCAAAAGGAAAATATTCCTTTTCTATTACACAATTGACAGCTTGGTCTTTCATAAACCAGATCCCGAAGGCTATTAGATGGAGACAAAATCTCAGTATTCTGAACTTCATGAGTTCTGAATGACATGAATGTTAACAAAGTAAGTAAGCCAGTTTTTAAAACAAGCTTCACATATATGTTACAAAGCAGAATTAGCAGACTGTTAACCAAATCCTCTTCTCCCTAAAATCTCCAACAACCCCCATTTTTTTGTCTATTTTTATTGGTGGGCTAGACAAATAGCACTCCTTAGCTGGAGATGCTCAGAGTTCTACACAGGCTTTAATTACTTTTCAAGAAAGCTATTGTCTTCTGAAACAAGGCCAGAGTGAGACTGTTTGGCTCTCCCTTTTCCCACCTCAGAGCCAATGGGGAGTTGAGGAGGAAAGAATGGCTGACATTGTAACCCACAAGCAGGAGCTCTGTTGCTTTCCGTTTCTCTGGGCCTCAGAGCTCATCTCCTGGCCAGTCAAGATTTGAGTTAATGATGGGTTGGGGTGCCCTCCAGCCAGCTTGCCTGATGTCGTTTAAAAGTTATTGCCCCATAAGAGTTAGTGACAGGGCTCTGGTGAGGCTATCACTGAATCCAATTAAAAATCTTATTTCTTCCATGCTGGGAGAAAAAGCTGATGCCCAGCCCTTTGTTCCTAGGATGTAGACCACAGAGTTCTATGCATGGAAGGAGCATTTGACACTGTCTAGTCCTGGGACAAGATTACATGCAAAAAGTACTGTCTCTCCAAGGTCTCTCCTGGGTTATTTATAGAGAGGTCTGGTTCCTCTTAAATAATAAAATGACAAGACATGAAAATGAAGAAAAATAGTACAGCTATTCATGTTCACGTAAACACTCAGGTTTTTCGGCCAAAAAAGTGACATTTTCTCTGTTAAAAAGAAAGAAATGACTAGTAAAGTAGGTCAGGTAAGGCTGAAATTCTACAAATTGCAGGTATGCTACAATTTGCAGTAGCATTTCAGATTTTAAAAGTAACTTTTGAAGAGGGGTCAAAGCAGAATTCAATGTGATAATATAATTAAAGACATTTTCAATAAGTCAGCACTTATTCTAGTTTAGTTTTTCCCCTTGGAATGAAAACTGTGTAGGCAATTAGTTTAAATTAGGCTACGTGGGGATATTATTTGTATAAAAAAATAAGTTTCTCTTTGTAATTAAATTTAATGGTGTTGCACTGGAGAGAAGCCGAACAAATTTCTAAGACATACATTTACTCCAGTCAGCTCAGAATTCTGAGATCCATTGATATAACAAGTCATTTTGCTTTTTCCTTGGCATGGACTGAATTTTTTAACATGCTGAAGCAGATACTGCTAGCTACTGAGGAATTAAAGTAAATAATTTTTCTCCTAGGCTCTTCTAAATCCAATGCTTCTCAGGTTATTTTGGTGTTTCTAAAACCTTACTTTTGTTTTAATCCTCTTAAAGAATGTGAAGAATAGCTTCTAATTATCATGTATCTGCATATGCACAGAAATTTAAGATTGAAACATTGTTCTTGAATGAATAATTCACTAA
This sequence comes from Zapus hudsonius, assembly GCA_004024765.1. Taxonomy (NCBI): domain Eukaryota; kingdom Metazoa; phylum Chordata; class Mammalia; order Rodentia; family Dipodidae; genus Zapus; species Zapus hudsonius. The sequence continues at coordinate 17,405 of PVHP010005840.1, forward strand.
GAGGAGCATTTGTGTAAAATATATGTATATGTATATATGTATATATATACATATATATGTATATATATATATATATACATACGTGTATATATGCTCACACATACAAAATGTATACTATGGGTATAATACATTATTTAAAGTTTTACAACTAGAATTGGCAACTTTTTAAATTAGAACATAAATGAATTTGGAGCTTTTTTTTAAGTCAAACCTTCTTTCTATTAATGTGGATGAGTTCCTTATGTATTTTTGGGGGAAAATCTACTGATGAAATAGGTCTTGTCTTTCATTAACTTAATAATTCAGGTAATTAGTAGAACTTTTATGTTATTTTCACCTCTTCTGTAAGTACTGGGAAATAATAGAATTCTTTTTTTAATGGTCAAAAGGATTAATAGACTGAAATGATTACATATTGACATAATGAGCAGTTAACAATTGATAGTAACAGTTCTATTTAGTTAATAGTTTATTGCCATTCACAGGGTAAGTAGAGGGATGAGTTTTGAAGGGAAATGAAAATAGTAACTGATACTGTATAGATTTTTAAAATCATGGGACTCAACACTCTGCCCCTCAAAATGATGAACAGCTCAAAAGTAGTGATGGTTAGGTTTTGTTGTCAACTTTGATCTTTTTAATTATCTTGGGGGGGTCTCTGAGGATGTTTATAGGAAGGCAGCCTCTCAGCAAGGGGCAGGATGTAAAGCTCAAAGAAGCTGGAAGTAAACATCATTTCCTGTGTGGGCAGTGCAGGAAGAAAATTCCACAGACTCAGGAAGCCATTAAGTCTGGGGAAGGGAAATAAGACCACACCCTAAGGCTATGTAAAGTGGAAGAAATTCTCTCCTTGTCCTCCTGCCTGTTCCCTGTTCTGTGTGTATGGTGTAGGTGATGGGTTTTTCTCTCTGCTTGCATCTGTGAAAGAGGGCCAGCCTCTTTCACTGTTACAGAATTTCCATTCAATCTGTAGTTTCAATAAATACTTTCCTCCCTAAAACTGTGCCTGGTTTGAAGATTCATCGCAGCAGTGTGTGGCTGACTACGACATTCATTTCATATTTTCTGAAGTGATCTGGTTATTTTTTTCTTTTTATAAACACCTAAGCCAGGCCACAAACAATACAAAAAAAAAAGAGTACATAGAGGAGACTTTTGTTATTAAATTATTTCCCATAGAACCAAATTAAAACAGAAAGTAGTAATGAGGGTTATCAATATCAAGAATAAATTCCAGTGGTGTTGCATTAATAGGAAAGGAATTGCTGAACTGTATTTTAGAATAAGGGTGATAAATTTTAGCTGTGAAGATAAAAGGTAAATTGATTAGAAGGGTACTTTGGCACAAGGAGAAAATTTGTGAGAGGAAAACTCTGCTATATGTAGTTGTCACATGGCACGTAATGTAGGAAACACACTGTCCTCACTGGATCAGAGGTCTCCATACTTGTCAACTCAAATCACCTCAGATAAAAATATACAGAAAAAGGATCTATCATGAACAAAATCCATTACTTTGTGACATTATTTCCTACCCTATGTAATAACATAACTATTGCCATATCATTGACAATATATTCAGTATTAAAATAATCTAAAACAGATTTTAATCCACAGGAACCCAATGATAGATTACATGCATAGACTAATTCATGGTAAGAGATTTGGGATTCTGACACTTGTGGTTTTGGTAGGAATACCAACCCTCACTAATGCCAGGAAAGACTAATACATTTCAACATATTGTTTGAAATCTTTTATGGGTCAAAACCTCAAATCCAGTTTAATCAACCTATGGATTTTTTACTAAATTAAAAAAAATCTGCCTAATTATTGAATACTAAATGCTGACTCATTAATAACACCACACCTCTTCTTATTCTTGGTAAGATAATAAAGTCAACTTCACCAAGCATACACAAATTCATTCAATTCATTATTATTTAATGTGCACTGTTTCAAATTAAGAATCATAATTCTTATTATCTCAAATGTAGAACATAAATTGTTTTGATTGTTGCTTATTAAAAGACCTACTGCCTTTCTTGAAGTCATATTCTAGACGTCTTTTACACATTTTTAAAAACACACATCAAGACCTGTTTTCAGGAACACACCTCACTCACAGAACTACTGTACTGCTGGCCACGTCAAGACTTACTTTCCACCTCAAGTTGAATCTCAGTCTTAGGAATCAGTATCTTAGTGATATCTTCAAGAAGAAAAAAATAGTGTTCTAAGCAAGCAGCAAAGTCTTCCTCGACCTTTTTCAGGAATCACAAATTTGGAAATGAGCTTATGAGCCTCTGATGTTCAGTTGAGGTCCTTCTGGGCTCGAGGTTACAGTCCACCATGGTGGGAAGGCATGGTGGCAGGAACCTGAGGTAATCCAGTGATACAGTAGAGGTTTGATTGAAGGCTCTTCTTCTTTAGTTATTAACAAGATTTTGTGTAAGTCATTCATCATATATTTTATTTTTAATTAATTTATTTGCAAGTAAAGATTATATATATATATATATATATATATATATATATATATATATATATATATATATATATATATATATATATATATATATATATATATAGAGAGAGAGAGAGAGAGAGAGAGAGAGAGCTGAGAGAGAACATGAAAGAGAGACAAAGAATGGGCACACCTGGGCCTTTTGCCACTGCAAATAAACTCCAGAAGCATGCACCACTTTGTCCATCTGGTGTTATGTGGATACTAGGGAATCAAATCCGCTGGCAGGCTTTTTACAAGGAAGCACTTTAACCACTTATCAGTCTCTTAAGCCCTCTTACATATTTTAAATACTAGAATGTTTTGAGGAATTGTCCTATTTGTCTGATTACTAAGGGAGCAATCTTCCTCTGAAAGAAGGAGGCAAGACTTTATAAAATATAAATGTGAAATTGTTCAGTTGGTTGCACTAAAAAATGAAATGGAAAAATATTTTTTTTCTCTAAGGTATTTAAGGATGTAAAATGTAAGCAAGCCCCAAATACAGAAACTCTCTTGAAGATATCAAGGTAGAAGAGAGAGAGATGTGGTAAGAGATTATGAGGTAGCTCTAAAGAAAAACAGAATTTAGGAAAAATTCCCAGGAAAACAGAATTTAACATAATACAGGAATGCCAATTTAGAAGGTAATTTCTATTAGTAGAGCCGATATAAAATCATGTCGAAGAAAATATTTTGAAGATCTATCATAAACAGTAAATATTTACCAACTAAGCAGGGAACAAAATGCATTTTGAGAACACTTACAGAAGTGTCAGCATGAGCCTTCTGAGGTGTTTGGTGGCCTGTCAGAGAGTAGAAAGACAGGCTCATGGAAAAATGCAAATGTGAATTTTACTTCATAGAATTCTATTTAAACAAAGTTGAGATTAAAAAAGAATTGTTTTTCACTTTTCATCCCCTCGGTGAAAAGACCCCTGAGGCATATAAGACATGTGTCTTTGGGTTCAGTTCTGCTTGAGCTGAAATGGGATATTGTGGTGGGGTTGGGGGGAGGGTAGTTGTCACTTTGAAGGCAGCTACAATTGCAGTGATTATGAAATCCTCTGAAATAGTATAGAGGTGGGGCCAAAGGAAAAATAAAAGAAAAATTAAACAGTATTAAAAAAAGAAATGGAAGAAATAAAAAAAGAAGAAGCAATGTATTAATCTAGAGAATTTGTCATCAGTATGAAAATTAGTTGAAATTTTTATAAAGAGCTTTTATAAAGAGCAAGGATCCAATCAAATGTTATGCATAAACCCTCATAATTTTCTTAGGAAATTTGCTAGATAGTGTAACATTTTATTTTTAAGACATGACGCAATGAACATATATTGCAGGGAGTTAGGATACTAAGTGACTTTCAGAGGAATGAACTCTAAAGTTTCTATAAAACCAAAACACTTAGAAAAGGTTATTCTGGTTTGTGTTATGACACCAAAAATAGAAGCTAATTTTCCCCTGTACACAACATATAAATGGCTGTGGATTCTGATGTGAAAGAGTATGATAATTTCAGTCAATTCTACTTAGATGATTAACTTTGTTAAAGCAATAATAATCAGGAATCGTAGATTTCATAGATTTCTTAGAAAAAGAGCAAGTTGAGTTATTTTCCTCCATAAGGAAATAAAAAGTAAATAAATCAAACCAGGACTTTCACCAATCATTTTTCTGTCTGTAAGAAAAAAAAACTAAGATCCAAAACTGTAAAAAGTTAATATTTTATAATAAGTTTCATTTACTGAAATATTCATTTAATATACGTTTTGTTTTATTCAATATTGATACAGGTAATGGATGGTGTATTTGATCCATACCCTGAGAATGAATGTAGTGTCCTAATTAACAAGTTACAGATATTATGCAGTGAATAAGCTACCTGATTTAACAGACAGCACTGTATTTGGTTCTAAAATTGATTAGTCTTTTTATTGAGAGATTAATCCATCTCAAAAGGTGACGCATGTTTAATAAGAGTTAAATCAAATCTACACTTGCTTTTTTTCTTAGTTTGCAAAGGTAACAAGAGGAACAAGTTTGCCCTCAAGTGGAATTCAAAGGCAGATCAGAGGGAACAGGAGGAGCCTGAGTCATGGAGAGACTGTGGATTTTTATTCTGAGATTAATAGTGAAGAGGCTTTCCTTGCCAGAAAATAGTTCCTTTGTTTGACAAGCATCTTATATGCTCTGAGTTGTTTATGTGTGTGCATATATGTGTGTATGTACACATATGCACGTACATGTGTGTATATACATATGGATGTGAGGATGTGAGATGTATGTGTGTATATACATATATAGGAATGATATAATATCTTTTCATACTATCAAATATTCAAATGCATTTTGCTCTTTGCATCTATTAGTTATTTTGTTAATTCTTCAAACTATTTTAAGGCAATGACATCTGCCCTCAATTAAAATTAAACATCTTTGAAGGCATACTGTGAGGCATTGTCCTCCCCACAGGAACTGAGTATTCATGACCTCACTGTGATTACTGATAACCCCACCGCTGAGGTCCTTTAGTGGGATGGGGGCAGGGGTGAGGGGCCAACAGAAGATGATCTGAAGGGTCTATGGCCAATTTGCATCATGTTCACTTGTTCAAGCTCTCAATTATTTTAAAAAATAATTTTGAATTTTAAATTGATAAGAATACACTGATAGACATTTTAAATTATTTTAAAAAATTAAACATTTTTGAAAATGTCAGTGCATTGCTGTTCAATAGTTCACGATGCCAAAAATGTGTGCAGAAAGTCAGAGGAGGATGGCAGTGAGAATGGAAAGAATGTGTGGGTTGCAAACATTCAAAAATGATGACATCTCCTAAAGAAACTAACAAAATCTATACATACACAAACAGCACACATGAAGGACCGGGGGAGCTCTTCTGTATCATTGGTCTAAATGTCTGCTGGAATCATCCAGGTTGTGCATTAGAGCAGCTCATTTTTAATTCTGTGTGTGAGTTTTCATAGTACGATTACACCTTGTTTATCCGCTCAGGTTTCATGAGTACTTGGATTGTGGCCATTTTGTGATCATTATGAATAAATTTGCTATAAAAAATAAAAGGATTGGTAAAATAACATAAATTCAGTGTATCCTTGAAGTTTATTGATTCATAAGAATACGCTGATAGGCATATGTATGCTGTATGTCACTATCCCCTGCACTAGGGAAGCTGAGGCAGGAGATTGAAATTCCAGTCCAGTCTGATCTGGATAGCAATACCTAACCTCAAAGAAAAAAAAAAATAAAATTTAGGAGCAGGGTAGATGCTTCAGCAGTTAAATACCCTTGTTTGTAAAGCCTGCTGGTCTATGTTCAGTTCTTCATTATCCACCTAAACCCAGATGCACAAAGAGGTTTAACATCTGGTATTCATTGATAGCAACAAGAAAGCATGATGTGTGTGTGTTCTAGACACACACACAGCACTATATAAATAAATATTTTATAAAATTAAATTATTTGGGGGTTGTGGAAATGGCACAGCAATTAAAGGAACTTGCTTGTAAAGCCTGTCAGGCTGGATTTGATTCTCCAGTTCCCACGTAAAGAAAGCTGCACAAGGTGGCCCGTGAATCTGGAGTTCATCTACAGTAGCAAATGGCCAAAAGTTCCAGGTGGGCCAATTCTCTCCTTTGCTCTTTCTCACTCTTTCTCTCCTTCACTCCTTCTACCTCTCTCTCAATTAAATAAATACAAATACAATAAATATTTTTAAGAACAAAATGGATAAAATGAATTACAAAATGAGTTCTAGAAAAAATAAATAATTGAAATATTAGACATGAGGAAAGCAAAAATTACAATGAGTTATTCCATTGTGCTTTCATCGGCAAATGCAATCAGAAAGGGAGAGAGAATGGGTGAGACCAGTGAACCCAAAGACAGAATTTTTGAGATTATTTAAATGAGAAAAGGGAAAAGAAAATGCTCCTGAAAGTGTCAGCAGCAATACTGGGCTGCCACTGGGAATTCAAGAAACAAGAAATGCAGGCTCTGAAGTCATATTTAAAGATGTAATAACTGAAAACCTCTGCAATGGTTTGAAAGATGCCAGCATCGAGGTATAGGATAGGTCTTAATCAAATTCAACCCACTGATATGTATTCACCATAAAACAAAATGATCAAATTTTCAAAAATCAAAGATATAACTCCAAGAATTTCAGGAGATAATAACTATATCAAATACCCAGGTAAACTAATTCTATTGTGAGTACATTATTCAGCAGAAATTCACATGCAAGGAGAAATGGAGAGAAGGCTTCAAAGAAAGGAGCTGAAAATAAAAACAAATAAATAAATTGCCAACCAAAGCTAGACAAACCCCTATTGTGAACAATGATATGCCCCAAACTGGATAATCTTTCAAAAATGCAAAAATTCTTTATACACATAGGACTTACTGAGTCTGAATCATGAAAATGTAGAATATGATACAATATAGAATATTGTTAAGTAGTAAGAAGAATTGATCAATAGTAAAATGTCTCTTATCAATATGTCTAGTTCCTGTCATTGAAAATTTTTATTGTAAAATTTATTGATATGGAATATTACATAGAAAAGAAAGAAAAAGACCCAGGCCTGAGAGATTCACAAGTGAATTCTAGCGAATAGTTAACAAACTCTTCCAAAAATTACAAAATGAAGCAATATTTTATGATAAATTTTCCTCAGCCAACACTACACTGATTTCAAAAGCAAACAAGGACATCGAAAGACAAATAAACAACTATTGGTGAAAATCCTTTGTTTACAACATGGTTCATGATGGTTGAGTTATGGAATCAATCTCAAAGTTGATGAACACGTACATGGGTAAAAACCGTGATAAAAGCATAAAGCATATTATTCAGTCTTAAAAAATAAAAAAAACATGTATTAGTGCTAATATGGAGTTATAATACATCACATAAGTGAAATAAGGCAAGTATGGTGATAGAAATACCACTATGAAATCTAAAATAATTTAACACCAAGACGTGAATATTAGAATCATGTTTATGAAAGCCAAGGGAGCTGGAGGAACAGGGATGATGTCCAAAGGGGAAAAGCCTCAATTAATAGGACTAATGGGTTATTTCCATTTCACGTATCCTTTATAGTGTGGGACTTTAGTGAAAAACAGTTAATTGTACATAGAAAAATAACAGAAAGTAATCCTAAAAGTTCCCACCACAGAAAAAATAATAATAACCATTTGTGATGATGAATTTGCTACTGAGCTTAATTTAATCATCCCACACTGTATACATAAATCATGACATCTTCTGTCACATGAATATATATAACTATAATTTGTCAGTTTACAATTAAGCATGAATGTTAAAACTCAATAGGAAATAAAATATGAGGACATTTAAAGAATTTTTGGCATAAAATTCTTAAGAAAGGTAAATAATCATACTAAAATTATAAATTAAAAAGTAAGGAATGTCTTGAATTAGCTTTTATACTTACACACTAAATTATCTTATCTTCATAACTTCATTATAGTGCTTTTCTCAATTCTACCTGTTGAAATCTTTCGAAATAATACAAGCCTGAGTTCATTTCATTTTTCTTTTACCCAGGACTTTGTTTTACCAAAAAATCATTTGTACCTTCAGCTAAACATTTTAACTTTATCTAAAAGAATATTTGGATTGGTTGTTGGGTTGGGATTTTTTGTTTTGTTTCATTTTTGTAGTGCTGGAAACTGAACTCAGGTCCACATACATGTACATCCACGGAAATACATCCTTAGTCCCTGAACAGTTTCTTTTAAATTTATTTGCTGTTTCTAATATGGTTGCTCTCACTGTGGGTAACGAACATAAGCATTGATTAACATACCACACCTAATGTTCACCCTGTAGAGAATTTATCCATAAAATAAATAACTTTAAATTATTGTCATTGGTATCAATAAGCAATAACCTTTGCAGCTCTTGGCAAGTAGGTGTTCAGTTTGTTCTGAGGGCTGGAGAGATGGCTCAGCAAGCTAATATGCTTGCATGCAAAATTTAACAAGCCAGGTTCAGTTCCCCAGTACCCATGTGAAGCCAGATGGGGAACATGGTACATGCATCTGAGTTTGTTTGCAGCAGCTAGAGGCCCTGGTACACCCATAGTCAGTCTCTCTTTCTATCTCTCATTGCAAATAAAAGAAAATATTTAAAAAGTAAAAGTAAATAAATTTGTTCTGTGGGAATGGACCAATGCCTCTCCTTTGCTGTTTTACTTATTTAGAATATTATCCTTTGAACGTTATTTTTCACATTAAAAAGGGATCAAAATTTAATAGAAACTAAATAGTACCTTCATTATTGGAGGCCTCTAAATAATGAAGAAGTAAAATTTCTCAGAGTTAAGTCACAGCTTGTAAGATATGCTTCTGATTTTTATTCAGTTGAGACATCAACAGTGAGTTATGGAGGAAATGGACACCCAGTTTAAGAGTTAGTAGAAGTTTCCCTAATGAAAAGACTCAGAGGATTCAAAGGAATAAGTATACTTTTAGGAATTTGTTAAGTAAACTTTTAGGAATTTGTTATGTACATAAAACAACACAAAAAAAATCCACCAGAAACAGTTACTACAGTAAGACTTCAAAAATTCATGGACTGAAATTTTAACAGTTCCTCTGAACTTGAATTCTAAAAGTTTGCTGGCAAATTCTCCTCCCCATTCTAATGCTTCGAGGCCCTTCCACTCCTTTGACTTTGTTGCTGAACTACAGAAGAAGACACTTTAAATGCACACTGCTAGTACCATTAATGCATTGTTATTTTATGCTATAAAAATCTAGCTCAAAACGCATGATCACCTTTTATGAGATCTCTGTATCAAATATTCTAAAGACTTGTTTTATGGAGAAATGAGCTCAGACATAATGGGATTTAAAGCTATTGTAACACCATGATTAAGCAGAATTTGTTCTGCTTAATTGCACCTTCTAATAATTACATTATAAATGTTGTCAAACTTATTTTCTTTCTTAAATGTATTCGTTCATTTGCTCATGTAATAAGTGATAAGTAAAGGAAAATAATTGAAACTCTCTGATAATTGATAGTTAAATATCTCACAAAACCCGGAGAAGGTCTCATTCAGTAACTAAATTGTCAATATTATTTGGTACTGAGGGCAGAGGTGTAAAAATGGACAAAACTTTGACTCACTGAAGGTTGAGCAGGTTGCTTGATGTTTATGTGAAACAAACACAAACACACACACACACACTGCTTTTCCACATTCTTATATAGGATCAGAGAAGAAAAATGATTTTTTCATTAGTTGAAGGTTCACTTTAATTGAAACAAGTGACCTTAAGGATTATTATGTTTAAGAAACTATTTTATAATTAATATCTTTATTAGGAACAAGTATATACATTGTATGAGCAACTCTTGTGAAAGTGTCTCCTTTACCCTCCTCTCTTTCCCCTACCCACTGAGGTTCTTCCTCACTGTTCACTGGATCTGTCCATGGGGTAGGGGAAGAAAATGTTTTTGAACTTAAATTTGGAAAAAAAATTCTTCCCAGTTCCCAGGAAAATAGAATGCATTAAGAGTATCAAAAATCACAGGTAATTGTTATTTGATTACAAATGTGTATAGACATATAGATTTATTGATATCATTATAAACTACCGGAGATATTTACACAGTCATAGAAAATAGCATGTTCAAAAGCATCTGGATTGCAATTTATTAAACTTTAGGGCTGGAGAGATGGCTCAGCCATTAAAAATGCCATTTGCAAAACTTTACGGTTCAGTTCCCCAGTAACCACATCAAACCAGATGCACAAAATGGATGATGTGTCTAGTGTTTATTTTCTATAACGTGGGGTCCTGGTGCACATCTCCCCTCTTTCTCTGTCTCTCTACCCCCAAGTAAATAAATTAATACTTAGAAATATATTTTGCCACATTAGATTTTTAGACGAAATGCCATCTGATTCCAACATGTAATATTTAACCTAGTTTAACACTTAACCATGTATGTTTATAAAAGACAGATGCTATTTCATGGACTAAGTGATGGAGCCGCATTCATCTCTGTTTATATAAAAATCAATGCATATCTTTAAACATATGAAATGTGTGCATTTATATTTTCTTTACTTCCCAGTATTGTGAAGTTTTCAGAACTGTGTGTTACATTCTTCCTATATAATCTTATACACAATATGTTTTTCACCATATGGAATCTGTGTACAAAATTAAATGCTGTATAGAATATGTACACTTAAGGTACATTCCATATCATGCTTCTCTGCATTTGAGTAGAATTTTATTTATGCAGGAAACAAAATTTTCATAATTTACTGGTTCGATTCTTACAACTCTAACATGAATTATATTGTTACATAATCTTCAGAGTCTATAATTACTTATTCCCGAGTACACTTGGAAATGTTAGCGTATTCTTATTACAATAAACAGTGGTATTAAGAGGTTGCTGTAGATATCTCCTTATAACTTTATAAGACAGTTTTTCTAGAATACATTTATACAGTTGGGAATGCAGAAACTAAAATCACGGGCAATCTCCTTGAGTTCATAAGGCCAGGAGAGCAACAAATAAATAAGTGTACGTGTGCAGCCTTGACATTCTGTGGCTGCATAACCTGGGTGAAAATTTTAAACTTCTGCTGATATGATAGCTACATAAACTACTTGCATTTATCTATATACTATTTTTAGTTTTGTGACTATCTACTCTTCTTGTTATATAACTGATCTGCTCATGACTCTTAACCAGTTTTCTTGGGAAAATACATTGACTAGAACTTTTATAGTGTCTGCTATTAGTAAGGATCTGGGCAAATGACCATTGGCATGTATTACCAGGGGGAGTTCAAAATGAAATAGCCAAGAGAGGGAAATTTGATCATATTTGGAAAACCGAAATTAGTTTTATCCCTTTACTGACAATTCTCCTCTAAATTATTGTTTGTAATTATAAAATGTTTCAAACATCCAGTATTTGGTCACCTATGATGGGTGTGTGTGTGTGTGTGTGTGTGTGTGTGTGTGTGTGTGTGTGTGTACAGATCATGTGTAAACTCCAGGGTAGAATGCCGGGTGGGTGTCATCCTGTCATTCTTCCCCATCTCTTCCTTGTGATGGCCTTTCTCACTGAAGCCACAGAGCAGATTTCAGTCACACTTTCTGACGAGTAAGCCACAGCTATTTTCCTCCATCTGCTCCTCAGCCAGGACTGGATTTCCGAGTGTGTATGGCCACACACCGCTGCTTTTACCTGGGTTAGGGAGAAACTGACTCAAGATGAATCAAAATATCCCCAGGCCCTAGGTCATAGGTGTTAAAGATAAAATCCCCCATATGCCAAGGAGGATATCCTTCCTAGATTCACCATCATTCTTTTAATGGAAGACAGGTCTGAAGGAACACTGGTCACCCTGGTACTGAGAGATGGATCAATCCTGTGTCCTCTGCCCAGCTTGATGTATGCTCCATATATGTGGGCTAGAAATTATGATGAACTTCAGTGTGTATTAAGTTTAGAGCAACACTATATAGAGGTAATTCCATACACTTATAAATGTAAGATTTTGATTGTATATCCCTAGAAACATAAGATTTTAAAGAAACCTATAAAAATTGTGCTAGTCTCATTCCCATTGCTTGCATGTTCTAGAATTTTATATAATCAATTAACAATGCAATAAATTGTATAAATCCATCAATAAAATAAATATTTTGCATTGTTAATTGTTTCCATTTTTATTATCTTAAGCAGAATAAAATAAATTAAACACTCAATAGTATATTTATCTGCAATCACTCATCCTTTTATGGAATACAAGTTTAAAATTTGAATAAAGGTATGGCTTATTAGTTAAAGTTGCCCAGGTTAGATTCCATAGTACCCACGTAAAGCAAGAGGCATAAAATGGCCCATGTGATAAAGTTTTCATGGGCATAAAACCCTGGTATGCCAATTTTCACCCTCTCTGTCTACCATTCTCTTTCTCTCTCTCATAAATGAAAATATTTTAATGTGTATATAATGTTTAATTCCTATGCAGAATCACCAATTATATACCTTATGTTTCATAGCTCATATGCTGATTTCTCTCATTCACATCCCAAGAGTGGAGACATTGAAACCTTTCCTGCTACAATTCTCTTCACAATGCGTTTGTAAAGGTGGCCACCTACTTTTGAGCAGAGAAGGACTGTAAAGAAAGGGTGGTTTTGTCTATTTTTTCTTTCATTTTCTATGAGGAGTGTCAACATAAATGTTTACATACACGGAAGGACTTTGAATGAAGAAGGAATTAAGTTTCACTGGACATGTGAGGTTCTCAGAACACTATTGACTTCTTTTTGTATTTTAATCAAATTTTCTATCCAAAGGCAAGCATGCATCTCAAGGTGGCATTGTTTCTACTTCTTCCATCATGGAGGAAACACATTTACTATGTATCTATTCTGGGCCTTGCTGGACTCTAGGCAGCATGGATACCTGAAAACTCTTCCATGCTGGAGGGCATTAGACAAATGTCTGTGTGGACTGAAAAACATGTGCATCGCTTCTTCCAAAATGTATTGCCCCATCACAGTTCACTTTATAAAGCCCAAAGATAAAAGATAAAAGCCTTCGGATTCAGACATCAATAGAGTGTTCAACTTACATAGACTCATTTCCAGCTAAGCACTGGGCACCATGCAACTGCCAGGTCTGGTACCCATGAGGCCAGCCTGCTGGCTCACATTGTCTTCCTGATGGAGCCCATGAAATTTCATCTACATCTACTCATAATTAGTGAAGGCTGACGACGCTATTCGTGCAAAGCACATATGTGTCCATCTTGATATTAGATTCCCAGTAAAGCCAAGATGAAGAAAGTTGGAAAATAGGAATTTATGAGGATGATTTGGAAGTTGCAAGTAGGTTTCAGTGAGAAAGAAGGGAGAATGTGTGATAAGGAATGTTTCTGGAGGAATGACCATAAGAAGATAGCTCCACGTAGCCTGGGTTAGACTTTGGGATTAGTATTAAAAAGCTGCTAATTGAAATGGCCAAATAGAACTTAATTAGAGTGACAGCTAACAGAAAGAGTCTTGCTGGAAATATTCCAATATGCCTTGCCTTCTTGGTTATGGATAAGATATCTTACCTTTAAGGAGTTCAAGAACTATCAATCTTCCAAGAACTAAAGTCATAAGGCTATGTAATAAGCAGAAAAGATAAATTTTATAATAGTAGGCTAATACTAAAATTTAAGATGATTTTGATCATCAAAATCCTATTTAATTTTATTTAATTCTTAGTAAAGTATCTCCCTGCGTTAAAAAAAAAAAACTCTTTTCAAATTCCCTCAATATGTTGGCAAGACAAACTTTTCTATGGACATTTAAAGAGGTATTTAATTATGTTGTTTTAATATAAAATGAACCACAGAAAAAATTGGCATAATTTGATTTCCAGATTGAATCGATCTTAATATAACATACTGTAGGAGGGTGTGCAAACCCTCTAAGACTGGTAACTGAGAAAGAATAATTTAGGTGAAAAACTAAAAGAAATTTCTATTACATTTGACACTTTTTTAATTTCTGAAATTCAGAAATCTTTTTATTTATAACTCTTTGATGCCACTATGGAAAGATTAATAAATGGTTTCCTTTGAATATCAGGTACACAATCAGTCATGTCTCACATGTATTTTGATCTATAAAATTGCTCAAATGAAAAGATCAAAATGAAAGGAAAAGTACACATGACAGCACTTTAAAGAAACACCTCCCTCAAAAAAGTCATTTGACAAACACTGATTATTTTCTGCCATCCTGGTGTGAGTTTTCTAAAATCAGCCCCCGACAGCAAGAACTAAGCAAATGGTCACAACATTGCTGGGTGTGTGTTATTTATTTCCTGTGTGTCTCATTGAATCTTCAGGACAATTCTAAAGGAGAGTCTTTATTAACTCCTTTATAAATAAGAAGGAACTCAAAGAAGAGAAATAGCATAATCCAAAGGTTACTAAGTGTGAGCATGTCTGATGCTTCTAGATCAGTTGACGAGGTGCTCTATCAACCAAAAAAAAAAAAAAATTAAGTCAGTTCTTAATCTAAGAGGTCTTTTGCATATGACTCAAAATATTAATTTCTAGGAAAAAGAAACAGATAATAGTGAGCATTTATTTAGAACTCACTGTCTGTAAGATTCCCTACTAGTCATCATTAAGAGATCGATGAACATGTTAAATTCTCAAACCAACACAAGAAAGTGAGTGTT
>PVHP010005840.1:32294-46036 GCA_004024765.1 Zapus hudsonius
ATATATATATATATATATATATATATATATATATATATATATATATATATATATATATATATATATATATATAACTATGATTTATGTTTTATCCATGATTCTATCTTTTGCATGTATGTGTGGTATGCATGTTGGGAGCATATCACAGATGTGTGTGCATGCTCATGTGTGTGTACGTTTATGTGTCAGCATGAGGACAACCCTGGTGTTATTCTTAGCTGTCATTTCCAGTGAGCCTCTGTGATTACCCTGACTCTGCCTGGCCAGGGCTTGAACTATAGGAACAGGCCATCATGCTCAGGACTTGTTATTCCACGTAGGTACCAGGTTCCCCTAGCTTGAAAACAATCACTTTCCTAACACAGGTATCTAACTAGAGCTTTCCTTTTGTCTTTAATGTGCCTTTTATAAACCATATAATGTTCACAATCTAGTTCTGATCTAGACTGTTTCTTCTTGTGTGCAAGAGAGTAAATTTCAAGTGAAATAATTTACAAAGCTAAATAGGATAACATGGAATCATCAGCTGATAGGTCACACATTAGAGTGGATACTAGATGCTTTCCTGAGGCCTAAGGATGAGGAATCTCTTGGGGGAGATGCCTGGAGGAAGAGCAAGTACAGCAAACCCTCTTCAGTTCAGCCTGGCAGAGGGTGGGCTCAGCCACCTGAAGCCCAAGAAGCCTGCAACTGTAATGAGGGGCTTTGATTGTTTGGTAAGTGAAATGTGAAGCATTTCTGTATTTTTCAGAAGGGAAAGACCATTCCTTAGATATCCTGTCCATGCCCATCAGAGATGACCACTTAAACATTCTTCATGTGAATTCAACTTCTGGCATCAAAATCTATTTTCCTGGGGCTTCTTCTGAAGATTTGGAAGGCTGATTTGTTCTTGCACACATGGGCCAAAAGTGCTGAAAATCTGTCTTCCTGAGGCAGCCCTGAGAAAATAGTACTGAAGTTCCCTTGCCCCTCTGTAGTATAATTGTGAGGAACCATTACACAGTTTTGCTAGTGGGCTTTAATAAGCCATGCTCTTACTTAAATCCTGTATTGGGTATCTATAGTGGTTTGAATGTCCTATGTCCACCATAGTCTCAAGTGTTTGTGGTTATGCCTCCCACTTAGTTCTCAGTTGCTGGAGCTTCTATGAGGTGGAGCCTTGCTGGAGGAGGTGTGTCACTAGGGGCAAGCCTTGAGGCTCATAGTCCAGCCCACTGGCTGTTCAGAGACAGTGTGTTCAGTTTGCTAAGTCTTTACCTACAGTCTGCTTCTGGTGAGAAGCAAACTACTGCTTTCTACTAAATTTAAGGAAATGAAGTATGTGCACACAATCTCACCTTTCCAAATGAAAGAAGTCAGTGGGTTGAGTTGAAAACTAGAGGTGAAAAAAAAGTGGATGTACTCAGAGAATACTTTGTTGATAGGATGGGACATTCATTATTCTTCTCATTGTTGTGACCAATAACTGACAGAAATCAGCTTGAGGGAGGAAGGGAATATTTTGGCTCACTGTTCCAGAGGATACAGTCTCTCATGTTGAGGTTACATGGTGACAGTGGGCAGGAGTCTCTGATCACATTGAATTGCATCCGTGGTCAGGAACTAGAGAATAAACAAGTGGGGGCAGGCTATAACCCCTAAAGGCCCATCCTCAGTAGCTCCCATCTCTGAACTTGACCTCACCTCCTAAAGCTTCCATCACCTTTACAAACACCATGGCCAGCTGGGGACTAGGTGTTCCTTAGCATAAGCCTATGAAGGATATTTCACTTTCAACCTAAAATAATTAGATTGATATCTACAAAGGTTTGTGTGTATGTGTGTGTGTGTGTGTGTGTGTGTGTGTGTGTGTGTAGTTGGTTAAAAAATGATTCAAGAATTCTTGTTATTTTCTTCAGTAGTCATGTAGCTGATAATGCCATGGGCTGAGAGAGCAGATTTGGAGGATATGTCAAAAGCCATGAGAATGAGTTCGTGTCATGTTTGGGTAATGTCATTTGAGTAGAATTTTGGAAGTGTATGATGTGAAAAGAAGAGGTAGGTCTTTGACTCAGCTGGTGCTGGAAGGGGAGATTTATCAGGATGGAAGAGATTCTGGAAGTCATTTGGAAATTACTAGTACTTAATTAAGCAGGACCAGAGGAGATCGAGCTGAAGCACAGGTAGAAACCTGAGAGAATGGAGTAAACCTGTAGGATTCCAGAAGGTTCCAACAAAATGGTTCAAAAAGACTGATACAGTTGACTATGTCATAAGGTGCTGACATGCAGTAAATTATAAGATAGAAAGTTGACATTTGAATTTGTAAGATAGAAGTCCTCGGTGAACCAACAGTGTTATTTTGGTAAGTTGATAGAATCAGTGAATAAAGGAAGCGAGGAAGAAGGCAGGAGGTGAGAGAGCTGATAAATAAATGATAGCAAACTGAAAGTCTAAGAAGTCATTTGACATTTGCTGAAAATGTGTCAACACTTCGTCATGAGCAAAACGCTCATTCCAGTCCAAATCCTCATTCCTAGTGGCATCAAAACTTGCTTCTCTGCTGACAAAAATGCATCAACAGGAGAAGAGAAGGTGATGACACTTGTAGCCATTTGTTTAACATACACACGTACAAAATCACAACAGGATCTGTGAATGAAGGAAAAGAATGCTGTTCTGGAAGTTAAATCTCTTCTTCTTCCAACTTAAAAGTAGAACAGCCCAAATATAAAGGTTAAATAAACATTGCGTAGAATAATGAGATCCCAGCACCTCTAATGTTTCACATGGAGCTGCTCTTTCAACTGGCCGTTGTATGATCTTATTTTCAAACGGCAGGTGTAAAAAAAAATCACTCATCTTTTTATGTCTAATTTTTGTGTGTGTGTGTGATCTTGGGGGTCAGGCTTAGAGACTTCTTGCATGGGAGGTAAGCACTCTACCACTGAGTTTCACACTTACCCTAAAGCTAAATATTTTAACTGAGAAAAAAACATCATTCATGTACCTACCATACAGTTTAAAAAGAATTTCATATGTTGAAATTTCATAGGTGGAAAAAAATCTTCAAAAATTCATTCCCATAAGCAACATAAATGTCTGTCAACTTTAAATTGTCCACAAGTTTGTTCACATTTTTAGCCTCTACAAATTCAAAACGGAGTTTCTCTAGGAATCCTGTAAGTCTGTTGTTAAGGATTTGATAAGTGATGTTTTGAGCAATGCAATTGGCTCTCATGCTTGTCTTTTTCATCTCCCATCAATGATCATACCTACCTGAGAGGGTGTTTTTAAAGATGCAGGGCTGAGATGCATGATTCCTTTCCTGCTGATGGGGTGAAATATCAAGGTTACAAATTAGATCTGATTTTCATCTACTAAACAATGTCTAAAAACATATCAAATGGTACTTACTTATGAGAAAAAAAAATAATTTCAATGAAATTAGGAATTATCAACTAAGCATTTTAAACTTTTATTCTATTTAATGTTATAAATGCAAGTATAGAATAAGTTGATAAGGTGATAAATTTCTATTTTATTCTTGAAATATGATTAGGTTTTGTTTACATATCTTGATTCCAAAAGGCCATACTTATTTGTCATAATTAATTTAAAGAATGTGATCTGTATTACTATTTATAATTGAAAAATTTATTTTATTCTTTGTATAACTATTTGAAAGTCCTAGTTAATTAAATATATGAATATGAAAGTATAGTTGAAACTTGCATGTTTTAGCTTCAATTTTTGCTTTGATATTGAGACAGAGTCCTTCTTAATATTTTACATACTTTTATTATGAAAGACCAGTCAATAACAGAATCCGCCTGGATCCGGCGTCTTCTTTTTGTCCATTATTAGCTCTTAATAAATATGAAAAGGTTGCCCTTACGTGCCAAACCCAGAGCAGTGAAAATATAATTGAACATGGGAAAAGCAGTATCTTGAAGTTCATTTATTGTTTTCATGTTTATCAATTTTAAGATCAAACAGAGAAATGTTGTTCCAAATTACAGTGGCCTTGTTCTCATTTCGCATGTTATATATTTTTTTCTCTATCAGCAAATCAAAGAGATAAAGTAGGAAGGCTTTGAACACATAGTTCCTTGGCTTCCCTCATGAGTATCAGCCTAGAGGCCTTATAATGTACTCTAATAAAGGAATTGTTTACTTAAGGAAATAATAAAGCAAGAAAGAAAATTAAAAGTAATATCTTGAAAGTACCCATGTGATAGGGGAAATGCTGATATTATAGTTTTTGATAGCAAAGTCCAAAGCATATTATATTTGATTAAAAAAAATGATTAACTCTCCTTCAGACTATCTCCAATATATGCCAATTTCCTCAAGAAAAACTGTAGTATCTTGATGGAGATTTACCACACAATTTGAGAATTAAGAATGAGATATCATCTGGGCTGTAACAGAATACTAAATAGATTGTCATTCACAAATTTAAATTAATAGGTCTTTCCTACAAAAGAAATGTACAGATTTTATTCCAGGTCAATTACTTATGAAAGTAGAACATTGCTACAGCCTTTTATGTTTCCTTGGAAAAAAAGGTTAATTTAACACTATCATTAATTTATTGGTACAAACTAGCTAATTTCCCCAAGGTTCTTGAAATTTGAGAGGACAACTTGAGGCTTCTGAAATGCAATTATTGGAAAAATGGAGAAAAAAAGCTTAAATTGGAATAAACGGAAAAATCTTTGTTAGACTTTGACTAATGTCACAGTTAATCAAGGAAAACAGTTTCTCTTTGTGCAAAGTATAAAATGAAAATATTTACTTCTTTGAGAATATATTTTTATAAGTCTACACAGATGTTTGTATAAACCTTAATTTTGTTGAAATAATACCAAAGTATTTGTGCAATTGGTGTATGTTTTAATTAGTATAAATAATTTGGGGGCTGGAGAAATTGCTCAGTGGTTAAGGCACTTGCCTCCAGTGCCTAAGGCCCTGGATTCAGTTTCCAGGACCCACATGGGTCAGACCCACGAGGTGGTGGCCCTGGTTCTCTCTCTCTCTCTCTCTCTCTCTCTCTCTCTCTCTCTCTCTCTCTCTCTCTCTCTCTCTCTCTCTCTCCTTGAAAGTGAATAAAATATTTTAAAAATAAATAAATAAATAAATAAATAATTTGGATCTGAAATGGTTGGCTCATTTGTAAAACAAAATGAAAAGCTTTCAGAAGAATACACAAAGATAAGGTTCAAGTTTACAGATTCTCTATCTACTTCTACTTTGGCTTTGGTCGCAAAACCTATATAGTCTCCAAGCAAACTATATTTGGGGAAACTTTTAATGTTATTTTTAATTAGTTACTTATTTATGAGCGTGAAAAAGAGGCAGAGAGAGAGAGAGAGAGAGAGAGAGAGAGAGAGAGAGAGAGAGAGAGAGAGAAAGAGAGGAAGAGAATAGGTGTGTCAGGGCCTCCAGACCCTGCAAATCAACTTCAGATATGCCAGTTTGTGCATCTGACTTTATGTGGGTACTGGGGAATTGAACCCAGGCCCTTAGGCTTTGCAGGCAAGTGTCTTAACTGTTGAGCCATCTCTCCAGCCTCTAATGTTTTTTGTGATGTTCAACATTGCCATGGTTTGATCCAACTGTCCCCCACAAACAAATGAATGGGTTCTGAATGCTCCATCCAAACTGATGGCAGTTTGGGTTTTACAACCTCACTGGAGCTGTGTTGTTGGGGGCAGGCTTAAGGGGTTATAAGCCAGCTTCCCCTTGCCAATAATTGGCACACCTGCCTGCCGCTGTTTGCAGAGCTGTGGTGGAGGTGATGTCCACCCCTCTGCTCATGCCATCATTTTCTCTACCATCATGGAGCTTCCCCTGGAGCCTGGAAGCCATAATAAACCCATTCCTCCCATCAGCTGCTTTGGGTTGGGTTCTTTTCTGTGCAGCCATGAGAAAGTTGACTACAACAAGCATGCATAGGCCTTTGACCGAGTAGATGACCCAGACTAGCAATGAATTCATGCAGGCATGCTTGGACAGAGATCACATCTGAGACACATTGTTTCTCAAGTGATCAGGGAGAAGGAGGATTTGGATATGAGATTATCAGCCTTCCTTCTGAAGAGGAAAGCAGTCGGTCATTCAAAATGGAAAGTCTCTTTTGCAAGAAAAAACAAATGACCTGTGATCCCCGCAGTGGACTATGGCTCATCCAATTTAACATCTCTCATTAATTTGCATGGTGTCTTGTTATTGTGGGTTCCTTCTGATTTCCACAGGGGACCTTGTTTAACTTTCCTGTGATCTCTTACCAAGAGTTAGCAAAACAGCACAGCAGGATGAGAAGCGAACCTTCTGAGCAAGTGCAAGAAGCAGGAAGGTAAAAGGGGATGTTGTCTCCATTTGTATCCACTTACATTTTGTTCATTTCTCATAAAACACTTCTTGATTCATTTTAGAATTGTCACTGAAGGCCTAGGGAGAATGATTTATATCTTAATGATGAGAATGTATGACTGAAAAATATATATCTTAAAAAAAGACAAGGATCAAATAAAAGAAAACCATTGAGCATACTTAAAAATAAAAGAATAATTTCATTTTGTTTCAGAAATAGTTTCACTATTTAGTTTTAATATACGAAAATATAAGAAAAGTGATGTATTCATTATTGTTGCTTAGCTATAAACCTCTGAAAAGTTTTCTTTGCTTGTCTTCAGATTAAAATATGATATTCTGACTTGAAAAAAATACCATCATAAAACTTTTATTTAATTATATTTTTATTCATCAAATTTAATATAATCCAGAAATCCAGAATTTATAACTCAGATATATACATTTATTTTTAATAAAAATAAAATTGAATTTTGTAGTATAAACCAAAACATTTAGTTTAAGAAAATTAATGAGAGATTTTATGAGGGAAGACATTTCACTGTTAATGTTTTTTTTAGCTAAAGGGAATATAGCTGTATCCTTCCACTGTTCACTCTAGATATTCAATTTTCTTGAATTTGGCATCTACACAAATGACCTGAACTATAAGAGGTTATACACAATAAAATTACCAAAATGTCTAGAAATTAATGATTTCAAAATTCAGCTAATGTCTCTAGATAGTATTCTTACAGTATTTCTGAGTAATAATGTGAAATAAATATTGGGTATTATATTTAATGTAATGCATATTTTAAACATATTTATAAATATTTTGACATATAAGTCTCTTAATATAGATTAAAAGAACACTCTTTAAAGTTACACTTTTCATGTACTCTTTGTTACATTTTGAAATAAATACTCAAAACTCTACATCAACAAAACTAAATTCATAGATAAATTACACACTTACATGAAAAATGACTCAGCAGAACACTAAATGTGATTAATATCAGGCTTTATTGTAATTTAAAGTCTTCAATTAATATCAATGGATGACTTCTACCCTCCAAAGACTGTTATGCTTAAGAAACATTTTTCATGTGCTAAATATAATTTACCATTGTTTTGTTATTTTTCAATATAATTTGTAAATGATAAGCACCAGCTCTGGGTTTCCCAAGTTCCTGTGACTTTATTTCTGAAATCACTGTTTTAATTCCTTTTATTCACTAGAAACACAACTAGACAGTTTCAGAGTCAGTAATAAATCAGTGTTTAATTTTGGCCTCATTTGCTATGACCTAAAATAACAGTGGTCCTTTGACTGTTGCTAGTTGACATAAAAAGAGTAATTTCCATCCACTGATAGTTTTCAAATAAACAATTGGAAATAAACTATCGGAATCAACCCCTCCACATTCATTTTCATATAAAATCAAATAAAAACATAAATTCTTGAAATTTTTAATTTTCTTTTTTATTAATATCTTTAGTATGAATAAGTATATACATTGTATGAACAACTCTTGCGAAGGTGACCCCGTTTCCCTCCTCTCTGTCCGCTACCCACTGGGGTCCTTCCTTGATGTGCATAGCAGATCTGTCCATAGGTTAGGGGGATTTACACAACTTCCTTCAGATAACATACATTGCTTTTGATAAATAAAATGTAAACCTAGTTCTCATAAAGTTTATATGTATATACAAGTTGCAACTGCTCATTCAAGACAATTTTTAAATGCATTCTATTGATATTGAACCCAAATAGTAAAAATAATTAGAAATATTCAATTTCCTTTTTTTTTCATTCTCTCCATGAAATCATTGTTGCTTGATGTTGGTGCTAAATTCTTTAGAACTTGAAGTTTAAAAGGCATATATAAATGCATGGTGATGATATTGGTAGCTTTTCATCATTTCACTCACCTAATGTTTATCAAAGCCTTTCTGGAAACCTGTCTCTTTGCCAGCTACTGGGGATACAGCAGACTCGATCGCTCTCATCATCATGTCTTCATTTATTTTGATAATATTGATTATCAGATTCCATTAAGAAAAAGAGTGAAAATGAAGAGAGTATTGTTAAATCTCTGGCATCATGAAAGGTAAATACCTACTGCACACAGATAGGACCTAACCTAGTTTGGACTGAGGAATCAGTCAAGTTGTTTACAGCAAAATGATTTGTTCATTGGAAAGCCAAACTGTAACAAGGAAAAATCCAGGAAGGAGAATGAAGAGACTCTGAAACACTAATAAAACCAAGGGAGTTAGCTAGAGCTATAGGCTTTAACATGTTGATGAATGAGAAGAGAGCCACAAAAAGCCCAAACTGGAAGACTTACTTACTTTGGGCTAAAGATCTCCTTTGAAACCTTATTTGGAAAAAAAAAAACAATTCTTATTTTCACTTTGTTTAGAAGCCTGAATATTGAGTGTTCACTTTAGCAAACAGGTAATTAAAATAAAATAGCAAAATGTTTCTGGAAACTCTACCAGCATGTTTCTATAAGTGACAAACCTATGAGTAACCATGCCAGATAAAATATTATATGTCATTCACGAAAGATAATATACTGTTCAAGTGATACTGCTGATTTTTACAAACTGCCAATGAGTTATGATTTCATATTCATGATAATTGGGAAAAAAAACAATAAAATGCAGGCCCCAAACAGCAAAGGGCAGAGTGAGAAGTGTGACACATTCCTACTAATTTCCTGGTTGGTAGTTAGGGGTGCTTGCTTGCAAAGCCTGTCAGCCTAGGCTCATCTCCCCAGTCCCCACACAAAGCTCAGTGCACAAAGTGGTGCATGGTTCTCTAATTCATTCACATTGGCGAGAGGTGCTGGTGTTTGATTTCTCTCTCTCTCCCTCCCCATCTCTCTCTTTCAGTTACCTTCTCATTGCTGGGACAAAACACTGAACCCAAAGCAGCTGATGTCAAGAAAGTATTCATTTTTGCTTGTTGTCTTGAGCCAATATGAGGTGATGGCAGGGGAGTATGCAACAGCAGAGGCTGGACATGACCGCTTTACCACAGCAGAGAGAAAAGAGCAGCAAGAGAGTGAGCCAAACTCTGGTAAGAGGGGAGGAGGTGGCTCTACCATCCACAAGCCTGCTCCCAACACTCTACCTTTCTAGCAAAGGCTCTGTCTACTTAAGTGGCCACCAGCTGGAGACCTAGAATTTAAAACATGGGAGTTTATGAGTGCATCTATTTCAGATCAACACAGGATCTCTCTTTTACATACACCAATAGATCAATAAAACAAATTCCTCCTCAAGGGTGTAATGAGTATGATTGAACCTTGAAATGTTTAGAAATGGTCAACAGATGGATCAATCACAGTTCTTCAGAGAGGCATCCTTTGACCTGCTACTAAGAAACACATTTTTGCTATTGGGTCAGGAAAGGTAATTGTAAGTGGAATCACTCTCCACACCTTGCTTCCAAAACCTGTGCATCTTCACCCTGGGAGAAGTAGAACCTTATATTACATTCTCATTCTGTTCCTGTGTTGCCTTCTGGGGAACTTGCCCCAACCCCAAAAGGTATTGTCACCTATCTTAGGCTGTAATGAAGTCTGCAAATGGCCTTTTGCCTTGTTTTCAAGCCAGCTTCTTCAGCTTCTTTTTCAGGGGAGAAAAGTAAAATCAGTGAATTCCATGAGCCTGGGCTTTCTGCTACATTTCTCTTGCTGTGAGCTGGGGGCTATGAACAGAAGCAACACAGTGTGGAATATCAGGGCAGTGGATAAGATGTTTTGAAAGTCTGTGGGTGGTAGTTTTTGCAGGAATATTGTATTCAAAGGAAACCGATCATACCCACAATTGTCTGTTCAAATAAAGCAAAATATCCCCCTTCATGGAGGAGGTCGCCAGTGGAACTAAGCATCTGGATTCAAGGAAGCAGGACGATTATCCAGTCAAAGATGATACACTAGGGACTCAATGTCAGCCTCTGCTACTGGTAGATTGGCCAAATAGCAGTGGCCATGTACAGGTGTACCCAGGTAAGAAGTCCATGTAACAGAGCCATACATGACCCCCACATTTTCCTGTGGCAGTATTGATAAGCATATTGAAAATGACAGCTGTGAATAGGAAAACTGACTAGTATCCAAAAGGGGTCATCATATTCATTTTATTCTTGAATTCTTCCTCGGCTAAGATCAGCCCTAAGGATGCTCCTAACCTGGGACACAGAGATTTTCAACATTTCCCCCCACCCTAGAATTCTGTCTGTCTAAATTTCCTTGTCATGTATTTTATTTCCGATCATGTTCATTCCAAATTCTTGACCGTTCAGCCAAGTCATTGGCCACAGCTCATGAATCGGTATATTATGACACATCTGGCCAATTTTTCCATCTGAATAAAATGAATAACCATGAGACAGTGATCAAGGTTGTGCCCATGTGGGGAAGACACTGCCCTTGAACAGTGCCCAAGACAGATGATGGTAATCTGTAGTTCTATGTTTTCAAGTGATCCTCTCACAAATCATAAATATCTAACTAGGAATCAAGCCTCACTCACCCCTTCCTTTGTCAACTGGTCGCAGAAAACTCCTTGTGAAGCTATGTGTACAGGAAAAGACAGAGGGTTGTGTACAAAGAGTGGGGACCTTGAGTACTGGGCTCACTTATTGCTGCTTTGGGGAATTCTCTGATCTTCCATTCCAATTTGATAATGGCATGCTACCATTCAGGTCACAGTTGATTGGCAGGTCACATAACACCATGCTTATTCGGGAAAGCCCATGCTGAAGGCTATCCGGTGGCCTTAAAGTGAACTAGTAACTCTCTAAAACCAGGAGTAGGCTGAGCACTTTTTCTCAGCAGATGAGTAGTAATCTAGTAAAAATCTCCATTGGATGGCAGGGTGATGCCGCCCACTGGTGCTGTCCTGTGTGGGGCCTCTTCATCTTTCACTGACTCTTCAAATATTATTGGTTCTGCTGGAGCATATGTTCTGGGAGGCAGAACTTCATGATCAGAAGCCCTGATGACAGGCTAGACTAATTAAAACTTTTTATCAAGTGATTCAGAGAAGTAACTACCAGTAACAAATCCATATCTAAATGTCTCAAAATCTAGAGGCCCAAAGTCTACCATGTTTCATTTTTCTGCTGTGTAAGAAGCCAAGAGGTCACAACTTTTCCCTCACCACACAGGTATCTCATTAGGTTTCAGACCACCAAAATCTAATAAATTTCAATGAGGTTTCCAACTACGGAATTTTTATCATATTTGTTTGTTCTTATGCCCTTTGGCATGTAGATAGATGTGTTACCAATAGGTCTATAGTAGTTGCTATTTCTTCTTTGTTGAGAGGGTGATGTGAGAGTGTCTGTTTCAGTGTGTGTGTGTGTGTGTGTGTGTGTGTGTGTGTGTGTGTATGTGTGTACACATGCATTCCATGGTGTATATGTGGAAGTCAGAGGACAATATTTAGGTATCATTCCTTGCCTTATATTAAGAAGGGTCTCTCTTGTTCATTTTTTCATTTGCTAGGCTAGTTGGTCCATAAGCTTCTCAGAGTTTTTCCTGTCTCCTCCTTCCTTCTTGCCAGAAGGATGCTGGTGTTACATATACCCTGTACATCGTATTTATTTGTGTAAACTGTTTTCTGTACCAACAGAAGCACCTGAGCAAACTCAGGGGCTCCTGCTGGTACATCAAACACTTTACCCACTGGTCATCTCCTCAAAATTGATAGATACTATTACTTGTCATTCACATCTATTGATATACTGTCCAAAGCAGAGGCTGCTATAGAATCTTATGGAAAGGAAAAGCAGGCCGACCTCTGGGAACTAAATTAGGCACAGGACATAGGAGAAGTAAGGTGTGTGTCTGACCTTGCCTCTAAAAGCATACTTCTTGTGGTTCATATTGACAATAGTGAAGAATAAAAGGTTTTTATGAGATGAATAGGTACACACTTGGTACCAGGGGATGTGTTAATTTCCTCAAGCAGCAGAACCACAGCTGGTGCAACAGCTGCAGCTGGACTGGCTACCAGGTTTCAGCTCATGATAACCTATCATCATTCTCCAACCTACATCTATTCTACGTATCAGCTCAACAGGAAAATTTAACAAGGATGTGGTGGGCCCCACCATCTCTGCGGCCTTTAAGCCCTTGATATCTTTCCAGAATTGAATATTGCTTTTCACTTACTATTTTTCTAGATATGTGCTTTCTGGCATTCCACTTGGCCTACCCTGCAATATCCCTTATGACATAAACCAGAGAATCAATATGGGTATTATCTCAGCTGCTAAACACTGTCATCCCAATTATGCATTCTGAAGCTAGGTAAATAATCACAGGATGAGCTCAACAGCCCATTGATGCCCATGTGAGATGACCCTGAGCAAACCATCATCAGTGTGCTGTCGTAGTCTCTACTCGGGCTGGAAGGCTGCATTGGTACTTTGGATGACTTGAAATTAATGCTCCAGTGGACAGTAATCTCAAAAAGACATCCTTACTTCTTTTTCCTTGCTACATGGATATCCTGGTCAAAACCTGTAGATTTTCTTGACTGGAAACAGAATTGATAGTATGTGAATCCTTCAAGGAATCAGGCAGATCTTTCTTTCAAATCCAGGAATTGATTGAGGTATTATGACTGTATCTTCTTATAATTCAAATGACAGTTTTATTCACTAGATTTTGAAACCCTTTTAATATTATAACTGAAATCATTAGTAGGCTTCCTCTGTTTCACTTAGAGTAACATAAGAAGTTTGTGGTCTTGCCTCTTCACTAGCAAAATAGCTATGTGCTCTTTCTAAGAATTAGTCTTCAATTTTAGGAATGGACCCACAACGCCCTGCTTATCTGTTGTAAATTAAATAAAATAATAGGACTGTAATCATAACACACATGATAATGAACATTAATTAAGTTGGTTGATTTCAAGCAAAAGAAATGATAGGAACATAAACATTCAGAAGGAAAATACATGGTCCACAGAATTCACAGAATTAATATTTTATTTCTTTTGTAAGATAATTCTGTGTGTGTGTGTGTGTGTGTGTGTGTGTGTGTGTGTGTGTGTGTGTTTGTTGGGGTGAATGTGTATATACATGTAGAGCCTAGAGACCCACTACAAGAGGTCTGGTGTTGTAACCTGTATCTGAAGCCCGTTTGGAAGAAGAACTGGCTCATGTTCAGGAAATCTAACTCGTTTGCACTTAAAGCTTTTAAGGAATTAAACTGATGAAACTGATCCACACTATGGAGTATAATGTTTTTTATCGAAAGTCTACTGATTTAAGTGTGATTCATCACACCTAAAAGATACATTCACAGAGAAAAACACAATTAGGTCAAATATCTGAGTGCTGAGCCTAGGCTAAGTCTACTACTGAGCCCAGC
>PVHP010005840.1:46136-63243 GCA_004024765.1 Zapus hudsonius
TTTTTTTTTTTTTTTTTTTTTTTTTTTTTTTTTTTTTTTTTTTTTTTTTTTTTTTTTGAGGTAGGGTCTTGCTCTAGCCCAGGCTGACCTGGAATACACTATGTTGTCTCAGGCTGGCCTGGAACTCACAGCCATCAGCGATCCTCCTACCTCTGCCTCCAGAGTGCTGGGATTAAAGGCATGCACCACCAAGCCTAGCACTGTTCATTTTCTGATTAAGGTTACGATGCCTACTTAAACCTCCAGCAGGCTGCTGGAGGAGGTGACATAGGTCAGGAATAATTTAATCCAGCCCTAAGGTGTGGAAAGAGCCAGGTTTGAGCTCAGGCTGTTCATGTCTGTTGGCTGTTTGGTGGTGTCTCTCTCTGCTATGGATGCTGGTGTAAGCCAGCTTCTTCCCTGGTAATGGAACTCTCCCTGATTCTCTAAGCCTGTGATAAATATTTTCCTCCCATTAGGAGCTTCCAGTTGGTTGTTGGTCCCAGCGATGAGAAAATAACAGGAAATTTGGTACCAGAAGTGGAGTCCTTGATGCGATGAATCTCACCGTGTAGGTTTTGGATTTTTGGAACTCATGTGCTGTAGGAATGTGGAAGGATTTGGTGTTTTGGACTGCAGAAGCCTTGCAGTGTTAAAAGTAGAGCTTTATGGGCTACTCTGGTGAAAGTTTGAAAATGCTAAATACAGAACTTTGTGGACTGTGAAGGATTGGCTGATGAACTTTTCATGGTGAAAGAGAAAACTTTGTTGGAACTGGGCTACTGCCTTAAAGAATGATTGTGTGTCACTGGTACCCTGAGAATTTGAGCAAGGTTGGATTTAAAAGTAATGGATTGCTGTGCTTGGCGGAAGGCATAGAACAGAGATGTGAAAAATGAATAGTTTATAGATGTAAAGGAAAAATTCAAGCAAGTTTCACATTACAGGTCTATAGACTTGTTTTAGATTACTGACACTACAATTGTTAAGCAGATTGCCATCCTCAAATGTGGGCCAACTGTTTCACATTGAAACAATGGAAATAATGCCCTAAGGGTAAGACTTGGAAGGCTCAAATGAGTAAAAATATACATTTTTGAAAGGAGGTAGCTTGAAGGAAAATTGGTAGACTGCTACTCTTCAAGGTCAAGGTTTATTCCCCCCTGGATTCAAAATTCGGCTATGCCTCACACCTGTTGCTAGTCTTAGAAGCATGAACAGTTTAGGGTAGCGAGTCATGAAGCTCAGGGTTGAAATCCCTGTGTGGCGACCCAATAAAGTCATCATATAAAGGTGAACTGTGTCTAGTGCCAAATAAGATGTAGAAAAATGAGGCAGTGTTGAACCCTGTATGGGGTTCCAGTTGGCAATTGTATGAAGATGAACCTGTTCCAGTTTCTGTGGCTGAGATGTAAGATGGGAAACATGGCTGAAATTGTTATATTGGATGCCAAGTGAGGCCATTGCATTGAGTCATGAAGGTGAACCATAGTTTGTAGCGTAGACCTTAGAATGCTTTGTTTTTTCCTGGACTGAGGAATGGCTACCATGGGAGCTACAGGTTTGAGAAATGATCAGCCCAGCTGGAGAGGTTCAACTGGATTCCAGAGGCTTTTGTCACTACTTATGGATGCTGGACTTGAACTTCAGATGTTTGATATTTGCCTGTAGGTTATGGGGTTTGCATTGTTCCAGTCTCTCATTGTTATGCATTTTGACAATGAAAATGTTTACCCAGTATCGTTATATATTGGTAGTAATAACCTGTGTTTTAATGCTACCGATAAGAAATCTCAGATTAGACTTGGGGCTTTTTGAAGTGGAGACATTGGTAGTCCGTCTGAGTGTAATTTGCATTGTGAGATGGTAATGGGGTTCTGAGACATAACTTGGTGGTTTGAATATGAGTATATCCCTCCAACACCACATTTTGATTAAGGTTAAGCTTCATACTTAAGCATCTAGCAGCCGGCTAGATGAGGTGCCATTATGGTGGATCTTTTATTCCATCCCTAAATTGTAGAAAGAGCCAGGTTTGAGCTTGGCTATGTATGTTTACTGGCTGTTTGGTGGTATCTCCTGGTTGAATGTCTGTCTCAGCTATGAGAAAGTAACTACACCTACATCATACAACTTCTTTGTTGAAAATCCAATCAGATTTCATATTTAATCTATGAGTGTCATCCTAAAAAATTCCATTTGGAAAGCTGAAATGAATAAAATCATTCTTACCATCTAAATGTAGGACATTATCCAAGTTCCACAGAATTTTTATAAACCAATTTTATTATATTTTTATTCATTTTAGAGGGGAAAATAAACATTTTCTACTTTGTGAAAAAACTAAATATTTGTTTCAAGGAGAACTAATATGAAGTATATTGCATAACTATAGAAACTACATTTCCTCACTTAGGCCATCACTGTTTCTAATTCAAAACCCTTGAACAATACATTTGAAACAGAATGGCCATGACTTACTTGTGTATCTGCTAGTCTTTTCAGCTGAAATTTTGACTGTTGGAAACCAGGGAATGATGTCTTGCTTATCTTTATATATTCAGAACATGTTAGACAGTCCAATGAGTCCTTACCAAATGTTTCATGAATTGAATCATACATTCAAGCCTGAAAATGTTTTCAAATACAGTTAGCATTTGTTCTGATCAGGTTGGGCTTATTTTCATTTTTTCCATCCATAAATACACAAAAATTTAGTAACTTAGCACCACAGGAATATCTTATTTTTTTTAAGAAAGCACTGGCTGTATTTATTTATTCAATTTTTGTAAGGTACAGGGGAAAATGCATTTCTCCCTCATTCTTTTGTTGGCAGAATTGGGTTCCTTTTGGTCTAAGAGTAAATTCACATTTTCTCTCTGGTTATTACAAAGAACTCACCAGTATATATGGACCATCTTAATAGATCACATTGTTTTTATTATTTTCTTCCATCTTCAAAGCCAGTAATGATGTGATAATTCTTTCTCTTGTACTAAATATTTGATGTCATTCCATTCATTGGATCTCTCTAATCATTCTCCCCTTATTTGCTTTAATAATATCTTGTAATTTTAATGTCTACCCAAACAATTCAGAATAATCCTCTTTACAATGTATACTCTTAATTACAGCTATAAGGCTCTTTTTGCTAGTAAGGTGACATCTTACAGGTTTTAGAGAATCGCATGTTGGCATCTGCGTCACAAGCCAGTCTACTAGGAAAACTGTCCTCACATGTTTCCTTGTCCTAATGATGACCAAACTGAGGAAGGAAGGAGATAATGCTATATGCATTAGTCAGGGTTCTCTAGAGGAATAGAACCAACAGAATGAATTGTAGTAAAAAGAGGGATTTCTTGGATTAGCTCACTGTAGTCCCACAATAGAAATCTGCAAGCCTGAGAGTCAAGGAACTGGTAGCCACTCAGTCCATGTGCCTGGATGTCTCAACAGTCCGAATCCAGCACTTGAAGGACTAAAGACTTTCTGGGGATCCACTGGTCTTCAGTGCTGCCTGGAAGGCTGAGGAAACTTTGTTCCAATGCTGATGAAGAGATACACCAGCAGCCAGGCAGGCAGGGAGGAGAGAGAGATTTCTTTCCCCTTTATCTAGCCTTAGGTCTGGGTCTTGCAGTCCTTTCTCAGACTTGATGACTTCCTGAGTCTCTGGAATTTCCTTCCTGCACTGCCCCCCCCCCAAGAAGGGATGTTTGTTTCTAGTTCCCCTGAGCTTCCTTACATCCTCTTCTACTGAGAGAGCTGCCTTCCTGTAAGCAATCTCAAGAGGCCAATCCAAGATTACTAAATACGTCAAGTTGACAACAAAACTTAACCATCACACTATGCCACAATCATTAACTTTAAAGTATTAACCCAAAGCAAATATCATCAATTGTTAGTGTTCAATCTTTTCACCATACAAACCTGATGCATAGTTTGAATAACTCTTCTAAGACATACATTAAAATTTAATTGACATTATAGTAGTAATGAAAGTTAGGACCTCAAGAGGTACCCAGGCCATGAGGCTTTTGTCTTCATTTGTTGTACTTAAAATGACAAGTACTGCTCTCTCCAGTCCTTCTTGCCATTTACATTTTATCACAAGATAAAACAATAAATAATTTTCAGATGGATGTATAGCCTTCAGTTCTATAGGTAATAAATTTCTGTTCTGTACTCGTCAGTCAGTCTTAGGCATTCTGCTATAGTGACACAAATTGGACTCATTTCCCTAAAATAATTGTTAGCAGCCTTTTGGCTTTTACTTTAAATAGTGGAGTCTTCAAGAAAAAAAAAAGCTGGTGCATATTTTCAGATAAGTAGGTGAAATATCATATGTATTTCATAAGTAATAAAGAAAAATATATTGGTACAGCAAAAAAATAGATGATAGCTAGAACAAAATTTTAAAAAGAGGAAAAAGAAGTTAACACAGGAATGAGCTCTAGAGGACTGTTTTCAGAGTATCCGCAGGAATGAAAGCCCTATCATCTGGGGAAGAAAACAGTCATTTTGAAGACTCCTTGTACAAAGAAGTGCCACAGTCCATGGAAGGTAAAGTGGATTTACTGGGAATGGAAATTGCTATGGAGTTTTAATGGTTTTAGACAGTTAATTACTTTGTGATGAGATCTGGCATAGAAATGTACACCTTAATAAATTTACATCAGTGTACGGTGCTTTTCCATAGTTAGGCACATTTTTGGCCTAAGCTGACTTCTGGGTTACATCATGAGCACAAATGTCCATAATCTAATAGCTGAATTTATCAGTTAGCATGTAAATTACTACTGTTGCCATTAACAAAAGAGGAAAGAAAAAACTTTAGTAATACCAGAAAGAAACAGATGGTGCCCTACCCAAACAGTAACTTTAAAACTACCAAAGCAAAATAGCATGCATTATTAATTTAAAACGTGACTATTTTAACACACTCAGCTTAAAATTCTAGCTAACCACTCCTCAAAATAATCAAAAGAGCAACACAGAAAAACACAAACTTCTTTATATGAAAAAAAATGCAACCTTAACTCAATATTAATAATTATTATGGCTAAATATATATTAAATAAAATTATAAATTATAAAGCAAAAAAGCCAATTGTTTTTCACCATGCATACCTAATAAATCTTTAAACCAGTAAGCAAAAGATTCTATGGACTGGAGACATGACTTAGCTGTTAAGATCTTTGCCTGTAAAGCAGAAGGACCTGAGTTCTGTTCCCCAGTAAATACGTAAAAACAGATGCACAAGGTGGCACATGTGTCTGGAGTTCCTTTGCAGTGGCTAGAATCCCTGTTGTGCCCATTCTCCCTCTTTCTGTGCTCTCTCTCTCTCTTTCTCTCATAAATAAACAAATAAAATATTTTAATAAAAGATTTTAGGTTTTTATTATTTTGTTTCAAATTTTTATTTCTCATCTTGAGAGATGGAATAAATGAATGGGCAATTTAAAAGTATAAACTATAATATTTAGTTATGAATATTAATGAGAAAAAAACAGAATAATATTCAAAAATTAACAAGTAATCTCCAAAACACTGGTTTTCTTCAGTATGTGAAATTGGCCATATGGAGAACAAGTGAAAAAACAGGGAATGAGAAATTCAATGAGACAAAGTTTACGTTGTATGAGGCTGTCACTTTATTACTTAATAAATTTAAGGCATTACATGTTTTCAGTACTCTTTACAAGCCCACATAATTATGAGAATTTCCAATACAGATGCACAGTAATTTACTTCTCCAGTCACCTGAATCAGTCGTATGTGATAGGTTCAGCACAATGCAGGCAAGAAGTCTAAACGTATGTTTGAAACTACCCTTATGCATTGACACATATGTGTATTCATAGGTAAATGCCTCAAGACAGACTCTTATTTATGTATGATGACTGTGGTGGTGGTTGTGTTTTGTTATACTTTTGCTTTATTATAGAGCTGCAAGATGAACATGGATAAGAGATGTTTGGGATTTAGAATATGTGAGATTTTATCATTTCTAAAGATAGCCTTTGTGTGCTCTTGTGCACATTACGAAGCTGCTCTTGGTCTTGGAATATTTTGTCTTTAAAAAGAGTCTGAAATAAGTCTATTATCTCATAGACACTGACTCATTCCTGGCAGACTGCATGTATACTTTGAGATAACATTGGTTCTGTCTGGTTTCTCTGCCATAGCCAGCCTAGACTACCCTACAAATAGCAGATCCCACCATCTGGGTGCTAGGAAATCAACCTGCTTTTCTATGTGACTTAGATCTCCGATTCTTGCTAACTGCTGTGTGCACAGGAATCAGCGAGGCACGATTTTAAAGATGCCCATATCCATCACATCAGTGACTCATTCAGCCGGTGTAAAAGCCAGAGGATTCTGATGCACTTAATTCTTGGATTGTGTGCAGAGGAAAACCTTCCTCCGTCCAGTAGAACTTGACTTCTGGGTGAGCCTCATCTGCAGACTTAGCTGTCAACATTTGGATAGGGGTTATGGCTTCCTTTCTAAATGAGCTCTTGATGTGGTCCTGCTTGGTCTGTAGTACTTCAATCTGCTTTTCCCAGATGGAAACGTTAAGAATAGAAGTTGTGTGCACAGGATTGCAGAAGAGACTGGTATGGAGTGCAAATTTGAATGAAAGAAATAAGAAAGGTTCAATGGCAGTGCAGAGGACTGAAGAATGTCAGTTATAATTACATTATGCCTTCTCTTAGCAAAGCAGATGGACTTTAAAAAGGGGTGTCATTCCCTCTTTGGCTTCTGTCTGTTCTCTGGGACCCTAAGCTCTGAAGCACTCTCCTTTAGGGACAAACATCTTGAAATGGCAAGGCTAGGTGATGACATCAAGTGACTGCCAATTTCAGCTTTTAGGAGAGAAACTCACAGAAGCCATGAGAATATTTTCCAAGAGCAGCTAAGTGGGTATAGCGTCAATAGTTTCCAGTTAAGATACCTTGTACCTTGTGATGTCTTGCCTTGGTATACTACCCTTTTAAGTGATAAATACTAACAAATAGCCATTCATGTTTAGGATACTCCGTTTGAGAACACTGCAATTAGCAACGGATTGTTAATTCGCTTGAATTGATTTATTGTATAGTCCTTGCTTGACATTCCTAATTCTCCCGAGGTGTGCTTCCAATGGACACAGTCACCTGTTTCTTGCACGTGTGGCCACAGAACATTCCTAGCTCAGGAAACATTATTTCTCATCTTCATTTAAGTCCGCTGGTCACTGCCTGCTAGACATGCACCTTCTTTCGGAACCATACAATTGGAATTTCTCCCCGGCCCTAGGGCAAGCGCCTGCTTAAATAAGTCTAATTCAATTCATTTCAAACTAACAAAGATTAATTGGAATCCACGAACTAGCTGAAAACTAAGTTAAGGAAAACTAAGTCATTGTAATTACATAATGATTACAAAAGATGAATTTAAGTAACATTTCACCAGCACTGAAGTTAGAGTGTCGTAAAATTCCTTATTCAATTAATTTAATCCAATGCACAAATGAGTCTGTTTTCTAAGTTCTGTCTCTGCAAATATAGAATGCTAGCTGGAACTATCTAATAAATGCACAAAGCAACTGAATATGCTTTAAAAATCAGGTTAAAAATCAACTCAGAGACATTAACTGTGGCTGTCAAGGATACCCAGGGCTGTTGAATTGCATATGCATCTAAAAATAGCTGCAAAATGATCTTTCCATGGAAACAAGGTTTGTATAGATGAAATACCTCCATGTGTGCCAGGTGTGGATTCCATGGGAAGGTGGTAAAGATATCCTTAAGAGAAAGTGCAAAGGAGCGCATGTCTAGATCCCAGGCAGAGCTCATCTGTAGAGATTAGCTTAGACAAGGTCCTGGTTTTCATTCTCAGAACAGGAGAAAAAACAAACAAAATTATCCCTTATCTCAGTCATACTTCACTTCTGATAACCAAAAGTAAATTGTTTAACCTTGTTAGTCTAAAAGACATATCAAAATTTAGATATAAAGTACTATTTTATTATTAGGGATCAAATTAGGGTTCTTAGAAATGGCTGCATATTTATACAGTGTTTACCATTTCTTTTACAAGATGCTTATCTGCTTCTCAAACAAAAACCTTTAAATCTTTGGTATATATGTCTGTGTATGTTGTAAGATTTTATCAATACTAAATGACATATACAACCAGCCTCTTAGTTCTATATCCTCTAGTTTCAAAATGACATTGTGCATAACTAGAATTTGTTCCCAGTTACAGTTAATGATGAATATTTTTACTTTTATATTATATCAAAACAAACTGATGATATAGATTTATGTATCAGTCTAACACATCCTAGCACTTAAAATATTTTTAGCATTACAGATTTTTTTAATAGCGTAAGTTGAAGAACACATGAGAATTTAGAAGTACAACTGAAGTATCTAAATTTCAAAATGAGGGTCTGATGAGATAGCTCAGCAGTTAAAGTGCTTGCTTGTGAAGCCTGACAGCCCAAATTCAATTCCCCAGTACCCCAGACACATGGCCAAAGCAGTGCTTGCATCGGGAGTCTCTTTGCAGCAGAAAAATGCCTTGGCATGATCTGATCATGCTCTCTCTCTCTCTCTCTCTCTCTCTCTCTCTCTCTCTCTCTCTCTCTCTCTCTCTCTCTCTTTCTCTCTCTCTCTCTCCTCTTTTTCCTCCTTTCTCTTCTCACACTGTGTATATGTCTCTCTCCATCCTTGAAAATAAATAAATACATTTTTTAAAAAAACTAAGAAAAACAGGGTTGGAGAGATGGTGTAGTGGTTAAGGAATTTGCCTGCAAACCAGAATAATCCAAGTTCAATTCCCTAGCACCCATGTAAAGCCAGTTACAACACATGGCACATGTGTCTGGGGTTCATTTGCAGTGGCTGGAGGCCCTGGCATGTCCATTCTCTCTGTTTGCCTCTTTCTCTCTCACACTCTTTCTCAAATAAAGAAATAAATAACATGTTTTTTTAAAACCTAAGAACTGCAAATTGCTAAATGATAGAGGCTTAAAATTCCATGTTTTATAAAGAAAAAAGAATGATGTGCAAACTTTCCATGAAACAAGGGAACCAGGAGGGAGGTTTTGCAGGGATTGATATCCTGTCATTTTCACCAAGAAGAAAACATACCAATGAGAACCCTATTTGTAAGTGAAGAGAGCAAACTTATGTATGTATTGAATGTGAAATGTTTTCAATTTTAAGTGTATTTAGTCACCATTTTTATGCTTAGAATTTTAAGCGTCCTGGAGTGTCATTGTGAATAGAATCTTCTCAATAGTGAGGAGAGCCAGGCCTGGATCTGTCAATCCCAACTTAATTGCCTGCAGTATTTTGTTATATGTCCGTCTGCACCAATGTAAACTGCAGAGATTATAGCGTTTGTAATGCTTAGTTTTTCACTGTTCAACGCCAATCATAACATCCATAAAAATGTACTTTTCCCTGTTTTGAATAAGTTCAATCATTTCTACCAAATAGCCCCGGTAGATGAACACCATATAAATGATGTTCAATGACACACTGAGACAAATAGTTGTTCAGTAAGAAAGTCGGTTACTGCAGAATCTCAAAGATGCAACGGGACAAGGCAGCTTCAAGAGAGAAGCATCTACCTGCTTGTGGAGTCCTCTGTAGATCTACAGGTTCATGTGAAGGAAGGGGAATTACTTTAAATTTCTGGTTTGAAGGAGCATGGTATATTTTGGGATTGTCATTAATTTAAAGATCAGGTTTCTTGCAATAATGAAACCTCTAATACTGAAGTCAATTCCTCATTTTCATGTGATGCTCTTCACTCATTTAGAAACAAGAATGGGGAGAGAGCTCAGATGAGAATGCTCGCCTGACACTGAAGAATGATGGCCTTTCCCTTGTAGACCAAGAATTTGACTCTCCAAATTTGATTCCCCATGACCCATAAGAGTGCTTAGCTAGGCCACACACCCAGGTCTGCAAGGCTACTAGTCAGGGAGCAGACACCTGAGATTTCTGGGGCTGGCTGACCTAAACCAGCTGCTCTTGACCTTATCTCAAGAAAGTGTGTGGGAAGATGGTCCCTACTCCTCTCTTATGTAAAAGTTCCTTCTATTTTTTTATGCTAGGGTATTCAGAGTTTCAGGTCTTATGTTGAGGTTTTGTGCACAGTGAGAGGAGTGGATGGATCTAGATTCATTTTCCAGCACCATTTGTTGAAGATTGTATCTTTTCACCACTTGATATTGTTGGCATCTTTGTCGAATATGAAATAACTATAGTTGCTGAAGCTTAAGGCAGGGTCTTCATTTCTGTTCCATTGGACTATCTGTCTTTCTCTTTTTATGCCATTGTCATGCTGTTTTGTTACTATGGTTTTGTAGTATATCTTTAGATTGGGTGTGATGATACCTCTTGAGGAGTTTCTTTTATTCACGATAGTTTTGGATATCAGAGGACTTACCCCTTCAAAATAAATCTGGGATTATTTTTTCTATGTCTGCAAAGTATGAAGCTGGTATTTTCATTGGAATTGCATTGAATCTCTATATGGCTTTTGGAAGTATTGCCATTTTCATGATATTAATTCTACTTATACAAGAGGATAGGAGATGGTTCCAACTTTTCACATCTTCATCAGTTTTCTTCTTGAGTGTTTTTATGTTTTCAGTATACAAATCTTTCAAATCCTTGAGTGTTATTCCAAGGTATATTTGGGGGGAGGCTATTGAAAATGGGATAGTTTCACTGATTTCTTTTTCCTTATGCCTGTCATTTGATACAGAAAGGCTAATGATTTGTGTGTGTGTTAATTCTGTATCCTGCCACTTTGATGAAGGAATTTATCATTTTCAATAATTTAATGGTACTATCCTTTGGATCTGTTATGTATAGGATCACGTCATCCACAAAAAGAGATAGTTTAACTTTTTTCCTTTCTAATTTGTATCATTTTATGTCCTTCTCCTGTCTTATTGTTTGGGCTAGGACTTGAAGCTCTGTGTTGAAGAGCAATCTCTGTCTTGTTCCTGGTTCAAGTGGGAACTCCTTGAGTCTTTCCCCATTGAGTATTATTTAGGCTTTAGGAGTTTTATATATGACCTTTATTTTTTTGAGGTATAAGCCCCCTATATCAGTTCTCTCCAGTGTTTTGATCATGAAGTGATGTTGCATTTTGTCAAAGGCCTTCTCTGCATCAATTGAGATGACCAGGGGGTTCTTGTGTTTGAGTTTATTAATGTGGTGGATTATGTTAATCAGTTACCATATGTTGAATCAATCCTGTATCCCTGGGATGAAGCCAACCTGGTCAAGGTGGATAATATTTTTATGTGTTGTTGGATTTGGTTTCTGAGGATATCATTCAGAATTTTTGTGCCTTAGTTCATCAGGGATATAGGTGTATAGTTTTTCTTTCTTGTTTTATCTCTATCTAATTTTGGTGTTAGGGTAATGGTAGCTTCATAGAAGGAGTTTGGAAGCATTACCTGTTCTCCAATATCCAGAAAGAGCTTCAGAAAGAGTGGTTTCATTTTTGTGGTGATGGTTTGGTAGGATTAGGCTAAGAATCCACCAGGTTCTGGAATTTTGCTTTTGGGGAGATTTTTTGATTATATTTTTAATCTCGGTGGATGTGATAGGCTTATTTAGAAGCTTTTTCCAGTCTTGGTTCATCTTTGGTAGGTTGTAGATATCCAGGAATACATCTATTTCATGTAGGTTCTCCAATTTTGTGGAGTAGAGATTTTAGAAGTATGCTCTGATGATTCTTTCAATTTCATTGGTGTCTGTTTTGGTCTCTCCATTTTCATTTCTAATTTTGTTGATTTGGGACTCCCCTTTTTTTTTGTTTGCTTAGATTGGCGAGGAGTTTTTTAACCTTGTTAATTTTTTTTCAAAGGACCAGCTGTTTGTTTCATGAGTTTTTTTAAATCATTTTCTTAATTTCCAATTCACAGATATCTATTCTGATATTAATTATTTCTTTTATCTTGAGCTCCTAGCATTGGATTGTTTTAATTTTTTCAATGCCTTTAGGTGGGTGGTTAGTTTATTAATTTCATATCTCTGTCTTTGTTATGAAAGCACTTAGTGCTTTGAATTTTCCCCACAGGACTGCCTTCATTGTGTCCCATAAGTTTTGGCATGTTGAATTTTTGTTATCACTTAGATCAAGAAAATCTTTCAATTTCCTTTTTAATTTCTTGAACTACCCATTCATTGCTGAGTAGCATATTGTTCAGTCTCCAATACTTGGTTTATTTTCTGTTTTTCCCATTGTTTATTTCCAGCTTTAGTGAATTGTTTTCTAAAATGATACAGGGGGTTACATCAACTTTCTTGACTTTATTGAGGCTTGTTTTATGGCCTAATATGTGGTCTATTTTGGAGAAGGTTCTGTGAGGAGCTGAGAAGACTGTATATTCAGTAGAGTTGGGAGGGGATGTTCTGTTGATGTCTGTTAGTTTTAGTTGATCTGAAGATGTGTTGTTGAGCTCTATTATTTCCCTGCTGGTTCTCCTTTTGTATGATCCATCTAGGGATAGCAATGGTGTATTAAAGTCTCCAACTATGATGGAGTTGGAGTTTATTTTTTGTTTTGTTTTCCAACAAGTTTTGTTTTATGAAATGTGGTGCAACTTTATTTGGTGCATACATATTTATGATAGTGATATCCTCTTGTTGAATTGTTCCCTTGATGAGTAAGAAGCATCCTTCCTTATACTTTTGATTTCTTTTGGTTTAAAGTATATTTTTTCAGATATTGTTGTAGCCACACCTGCATATTTTTTGTTTCTGTTTGCTTGACAGATCATTTTCCATGCATTTACTCTGGGCATGTTTCTGTCTTTAGAGGTTAGGTGAGTTTCTTGAAGGCAACAAATGGAAGGGTCCATTTTTCTGATCCACCCTGCTAGCCTGTGTCTTTTTATGGGAGAGTTAAGACCATCAATATTCAAAGTTATAATTGTGAGTTTTGATGTAATCCCTGTCATGGTAAAGTGTATGTGATTCGATGCCTCTCGTGTTGTTTTGATCTTCTATGTTTTGTTTTCATGGCTGACCTCTAGAAGTTTCTTCAGGTTGGTTGTTCAACTTTTCTGTGTGGAATAGTGCAATCATTCAACCAATGGGATCTCATCAAGCTAAAAAGCTTTTGTACAGACAAGCACAACATACTCAAAGCCTAAAACTTACAAAGAACTCAAAAATTAAATAATAAAAAATCAAATCAAATAACCCTTTCACAAAATGGGGCACTGGATTCAACAGGGAATTCTCAGAAGAGAAAATACAAATGTCCTACTTTCATTTAAGAAAATGCTCAGTGTCACTAATCATTAGGGAAATACAAATCAAAAAAAGACTGCGATTCCATCTCACTTCAATCAGAATGGTAACCATTAGAAAAAAACCAATGACTATAGATGCTGGCGAGGATGCAGGGAAAAAGGAACCCTCATTCAATTTCTGGTTAACTTGCAAATTTGTATAACCACTATGGAAAGCAATGTGGATGCACCTGAATAAGATGGGTATAGAGCTACCAGCGAACCCAGCCATCCCTTTACTGGGCATCTACCCTCAAGATATCATGCCTCAGCACAGAGACATTTGCTTAACCATGTTTATAGCAGCTCAATTCATAATCACAAAGAATTGGAATCAACACAAATGCCCATCACTGGAAGAATGGATATCCAATTTGTGTTGCACATGCACTATGGATTTCTACACATCTGAAAGGAAATTACATAATGAAATTTAAAGAAAAGTGGATGTACTTTAAGCAGATCATTCTTAGTACCTGCAAACAAGAACAGAGAGTCAAGTGCCACATATTCTCTCTCGTGTGTGGATCCTAAGCAGTTAATCTTGAACATTAAGAAAACCTGTCAGTGGATTGAGAGACTGTAAAAAGGAATAGAAAGAATTAGGGGAGGAATGGGAGTGTGGGAGGATTTATACAACAAACTAAACTAATAATGAATCAACACCATAAAATCCTAGCTTTCATACAGTAAGTTCATGATGAACCTGTGGGTGCCAACTGGTAAGGGGGGGGGTCATGAATATAATGGAAGGAAGCCTGACCACAAGAAAAATCAGGCCTGCAACTCCCTGTCCCAGTCATTGGTTCCTTCCAACACTGAGCTGTAGATCAAAGTGACCCATGAGATCCCCCAAACAAGACAGGCTGTTGTCAAAGCTCTTGAATACCAGACCCAGTCCTAAGGTAAGACCCTGTTGCTAAAGAAACCACAAAGTATCATCAAACTAAACCAACAGATCCTGTTAGATCCAGAATGGTAACCAGCTCCCAGATGGTAGCATGTGTATCACTGGAAGGTGTTACATGAGCTGCCAGGG
Source organism: Zapus hudsonius (assembly GCA_004024765.1). Classification (NCBI taxonomy): domain Eukaryota; kingdom Metazoa; phylum Chordata; class Mammalia; order Rodentia; family Dipodidae; genus Zapus; species Zapus hudsonius. Next base: position 60,474 of record PVHP010005840.1, read on the forward strand.
GAAATTGGTCAATGATATTTGGAGAAAGCAGAGACCACTGATATGCAATATAGACAGTTGTCACAAGAATGCTGAACACACTGCTGTATGGAAGAGACCAGCAAGTCAAGAAGTGCTCATCTGTGTAATAGTGGTGCTAAACCTAGGAGGGTAATCAAGGGCTTACTGATTGGCTCAGAGATCCAACCATTGACAAGGAACCCTTAACTGTACCTGGGATCCATGGTAAAATCCTATGGGGACCAAAAACCTGGGTACCAAAGGAAATTCCCACTAACAGAGAACTACAGAGAGGGTACACCCATAAGAATCTTGCCAAAATAGCAATGTTTGTTTCATTTAACCTACACTGATCTCACTCTCTGATGGAGATTCTGTTTGTATTTTTCAGAAGTAAGTGATAGGGCCAGGGACAACCCAATTCCATGAACAAGACATGGGATGATGGCTGACAATCTGGCAGGAGATGAACCACCCCTGTCCTATAATACAGGGCCCAAATGAAACCTAAGAGAAAGTGAGGAGACAAACAGGAGACCACCACAGCAAGTCATATAACCCATGAAAGGTGAATGGAGACAGATACCAATGATACCCATCAAAACCCAAAGTAGAAGTCAAGAGACACTTAAGATCCCAACAAAAACACAGACTTAAAACTCTCCACCATGACTCAGGGAAATGAGTGGAAGAGGGTGTGGAAAGACTGTAAAAGCCATGGTGGGGGAGAATATCCAGAGACATTGCTGCCACTTAGCCAAAACACACAAAGGGGGAAACAAATGGGCTACCTGGGGTGTAGTTCACAACCACATACCCTATGGGCAGATTAGTATATGCACCGTGGAGGGGACAGAGAGGAGGAAAATGGGGGTACTATCATAAGATTTACTCATATATTGTTTATAATTATTACTAATAAAGATATTAATTTTAAAAAAGAAAAAAGAAAGTTTGTGAACAAGTGAGGGAGTAGGCACCCCAAGTTCTCCACTGTACAGGCATCCACACACGTACATACATGCATACACCACACAGTACGCAGCACAAGACACACAATCTTGGTACACATGACAAAAAAATCAATAACAAAAAATAAAGATAATATTTCAGACTAATAATTCTTTAGAACATTTCCTTCAAACCCATTTTATTTTCATTTATTTCAAAACTTGGACTTTATTATGAATCCCCATGCTGCTGTTATACTAAACAAACTATAAAAGTCAGAAATAGCATAGAGAGAACCTGAGTCACTAAGAAATAGGCATTGCTCCCAACAGAATAAGAAATAGTGTTATAGAAATTAACTTAGTTGCAACACTCATTTAAACTCAGAAGGACATAGGACAGAGGCAGGAGAAGTCTTCTCCTTAGAAGCCTTTATGAAAAGAGTAAATCTCCTTAGACCAATTCTTCAGGGAAATTGCTATGAATTTTACACAACATAAAATCTGTCCCCTTGATTTCCCTTTCCTCATTAGTCCACAGATCCTAGGGGAAAAATTGGATTTAAATCAAAATCAACATTAGTGTTTCAAAAAAATGTAAACTGAAGTATAATTATCTCCTTAAAATGTTTATACATTCCGTTGAAACAGATTTAAGAGTCAGTTTTAAAACTGATATACCTTTTATCTCTAAAATTGTTATTCATCAGATTATATATCACAGAGAAAAACTGGTAAAAAGAAAACAATAAAAATATTATAATTAAAAAAACAAAAAGTGAGAATTTTATTTATCTTCATTTTGTTTGTATTTTAATTTAAATATATTCCTAAATTTATATCAATTTTATTTTGCATTATTGCTTTAAGATACATTAAAATCTCATATACCAATGGTCTATAATTTATAGTTTTATAATTATAACTTTTAGTATATAAAATTAATTCTACAATTGAAGGTAATATATTAAATAATAAATGGCTTGTTTGTAATAGAGTAGTTGTTTTATATACTGTAATATTCAGTTGCATGCATAATCCATATAATAATTTGTATTATAACATAAACAATATTAAAATTTGTGAATACACTCATATCACTTACTAAAAAACCATATCAGCTCAATTATAATTTCTTATGCCAGAAAAATAAAATACTGACAAATGATGTTTGGAAAGAAACAAAAGTTATTGATCCAACATACATTCAAAAATTAAGAAGTATAGTGTGTGCAGAGCATGTCACAGATTTATGTATATGTACATGTATATTTTAAAAAAGTCATCTGCCTTGAATTGACAATCAGTTTAATGACTCGATAATCAGGTGGACCTAATGTATTTCTTTTTTTTTTCTTTTATTTTTTTTTAATTGTCCATAATGAGTTAAACATTTATTTAGTGGGCAAACAATGAGTTGTTATCCCCAATTCCTCACTGCCCTCCCCTCCCCCCTCAACTGGATAACCTCCTCCATGGGTCATCTGGATCAGTCCTAGTGACAGGGGACCATGGATAGCCTAGTATTCAGCCAGGTTCTCCTGGCCATGCCTCTGGACAGTCTCCCCCACCACGGCTCTCACAATCTTTCCACCCTCTCTTCCGCATAGTTCCCTGAGTAGTGGTGGATGAGTAATAAGTTTGCTTTAAGGTTGTGAGCTTAGGGGTCTTTGTGTCGAAAATCGTTGGTTTCTGTTCCACTGGCTAATCCTGTGTTGATTTAATGGCTGTGGCTGTGGGCCCCTTGTTCATCTCGTCTTTCTCTGCGGAGTTCCATTTGGATCCTCCATTGTATGACTGTGGTGGCCCCTCTCTTGCCA
>PVHP010005841.1:0-18285 GCA_004024765.1 Zapus hudsonius
CCCCCCCCCCCCCCCCCCCCCCCCCGTGTTTCTTTCTGATTGCTTTTTTGTTTGTCTGTTTGTTTTTGTTTTGTCTTGGCTTTGCATATTTCTTGGTTTGGATTTGGGAGTGCTCGGGAGAGCTGTCGACCATTCTTGCTGATGGACTGGCATCGGTCAGGCTGTGGCAGTCACTGAAAGATAAGAAGACATACTAGGAAGAGCTTCAGGAGGGCCTCTTGACCGAGGTGTGGGTGAAGTGAGGACACATGGGGCACCCAGCCTCACCCAGAGAGGGCATGAGGAGGATGAGCCTGTCAGAACTCAGCAAGCTGTGTCTGCGAGGAGGGCTCCTGACCCACTGGAGAGGGAGCTGTGAAAGTGAAACCCAGCCTTGCCCAAGGACTTGGAGCTTCTCTTCTCCCCTGTTTCCTGGTAGTGCCTCCCACGGCCAACTCAGCCAGGCGCAGGGCCGAGGCGACGGGTCAACCTCCTGCAAGCTGCCCCCTGAACAGGCAGAGCTGGGGTCCAGAGAAGCCTCTGATGCACACGTGCACATGCACACATGCGTGTGCGCATACACACACACACACACACTGCCGTGTGCAGTGCAGTGATCCTCTCTGCTCCCAGGAGGGAGACAGGGAGCACATTCCGCAGGACAGTTCTCCCTGGGTTGTATGAAGTTATTCTTGTCTGAGGAAAAGATGGGCTTTTTAATTAGTGGCACCCGGGACCCCTGGAAAGGATGAAACGGGTCTCCACTTTGTACTGAAAGAAACCCCCAACAGGCCTGTGAGCCTAACAGAAAGCAGGTAGTCGTTGGCTGCTTTAAAACATAAGCTTGAAGAAAGCCTTCTAAGCTCAGGAGCAGAACTGGGGAACGAGGAGGAAGCTTTGCTCTAAAACACACAGAGCACCAGGCACACTGGGGAGGACCCTTGCAGGTCACCCCACAGATCAGGCAAGTCCACACAGAGCTCTGTGGACTAGGGCACGAGCAGACAGAAACGTAAGAACTGAGAGAGAAGTCAAGTCATTCTTAGGCAGTGCCACGATGCCAGTTTCCCTTACAGAAACGCAAACTAGACTCACCAGGACACCAAAGCTTGATAACACATTCTATTGAGAATGTGACACAGACAGACTCCCAGGAAGGGAACTTGGCAAAATTTCAAAACCTAAAGCATCGGCCTTTGACCCCAGCAAGTCTCACTTCAAGGACTCTACTCTGAAAACACATCTCCATAGACAGTCCTTGTTTACATAAGGTTGTATCACACAACGTGGTACCAAGTCAGTTAAGAACAGGATGATATATATAAGATCATGTCATCTGCAAAGAGGGATAGTTTGATTTCTTCCTTCCCGATTTGTATCCCTTTTATGCTATTCTTTTATTGCTTGGGCTAGAACTTCACGCACTATGTTAACGAGTAGTGGTGAGAGTGGGCACCCCTGTCTTGTTCCTGATGTAAGTAGGAACTCCTCGAGTCGTTCCCCATTGAGGATGATTTGTGCTTTAGGAGATCTGTATATTGACTTTATCATGTTGAGGTATAGGCCATCTATGCCTATTTTTTCCAGGGTTTTGAACATGAAGTGGTGTTGAATTTTGTCAAAGGCCTCAGCATCAATTGAGATGACCATGTGGTTTTTGCGATTGAGGACCAGAAGTGGAGACCAGGTGGTCTTGAGGAGACAGAAGAGAATGTCTGTGAGCTAAGATAATCTGCACTATATAGCTTTAGACAGAAGCTCGAGGGCAGCCAACATACAGGGGAAACAAGCAGACTAAGAATACATTCAGGTGTTGGCTTAGTAAAAGAGTTTCCTGTGGGAGGCGGAGGAATTGAAGAGAGAGTTGGACATGAAACTTTGGTAAGTTTGGTCACCTTTTTGTACAGTTTTTAACTTTGGCACCATGTAAAGGTTTCACATATTCAAATTTTTAAAAAAAGGTATAAGCTTATCAGAATCATTCAAAACAAAGTCGAATGGCTATTAATTTAATCTATATCAAAATATATGTTCCACAGTAAAATCTTAAGACATTAGATGAGATTTTTTTTTCCAAGTTAGGGTCTCATCCTAGCCCAGGCTGACCTGGAATTCACTATGTAGTCTTAGGCTGGCCTCGAACTCACTGCGATCCTCCTACCTCTGCCTCTCCAGTGCTGGGATTAAAGTCATGTGCCACCACTCCTGGCTGAGATTTTTTTAATAAACCCCCTTGTCATGGTTTGATACAGGTGTCCCCCACAAACAATTGAATGTGTTCTGATAGATCGATCCTCAGCTGATGGTAGTTTGGGTTTTACAACCTTGATGAAGCTGTGTTGTTGGGGGTGGGCTTATGGGGTTATAAACCAGCTTCCCCTTGCCAGAGTTTGGCACACCTTCCTGCCATTGTTTGCAGTGCTGTGGCAGAGGTGATGTCCAGCCCTCTGCTCATGCCATCGTTTTCCCTGCCAGAATGGAGTCTCCCCTTGAGTCCGTCAGCCAAATAAACCCATTCCTCTACAAGCCACTTTTGTTTGGGTTCTTTCTGCGCAGCAACTAGAAAGCTGACGGCAACACCCCTGCTTTCCTTGACCTATACCAAAGTACTCCATTTTAAAAGCCAAACTAGAATGCTTGATTATATCACAGTATTAGACCGATCTGAATAGATACTACACTTGATCTTAGCTAAAAGGCCAAGAAGACATGCGACATTATTATAAGGCAAGATTTTCAGTACAAGAGAAAAGAGACACAAAAGTGAATGTCAAGTCAAGATTAAAATACATTGTAAGATTAGATTTGAATTAAGATGATCTTCATGAAATGATCTTCTTAAAGGGTGGTTTATTTATTTATTTTGCTTTTCCTCAGGGCCTCTGAGTGATGGCGCTTTGGTGACAAGAGCACAGGCTGTTCCCCAGACCTTCATATTCGAATATCATCCTTCACTGACAGGAACAATGCCTTTGTTCTGAGGCGGTGTGTGTTGAGCTATTTAGAAATGAAATGGCCCTCACGACCATTGATTTTCAAGTGGTTCAGCCGTGTGTGTGGATGTGGGTGAGTAGGTGAGCGTAAGCAGCTGGCTAGTACGTGCCGTGGACCTGGCATAACCTGAGCAGAGAGCTGGACTTGGGCTACCCACACTCCCTCGCAGACATGGCCTCCCTTCTAGGGTGAACCGTAGAGGAGCATTTACGGAGAGATCTATTGATGTCCTTAAACTCGGCAATCCTAAAGGTAAACAATGTCGGTCACGCTCCGATTGATTTTCTGCTTCGAGCTATCTGGAAGCCTTCTGGTTCTGGTAGTTTTGATAGGAGATGTGGTACTTCAACCTCACAAATGCACTTATTCGATACCATTTCCCACTCGTTGTGGTAGGTGCAGAGCTTTCGTGGGAGCCAGAAAGGCAGGAATACCCAGGCCCTGCAGCGGACTTGCTGTGTAGGACAGGTCGTATCACCTTTTAGGATCTTCAGTTTTCAGTTGCCAGATGTAGGTATGAGACTTGACTTCTTGCCACTGTAAACCATGGTTTGGAACATTCTCCAAGTAGGGCAACGTGTCTGCCAACAGGAACAGCCAGAGAGACAAGTCGGCTTCGGCTGCACCGAGCAGAAGCCCGGTCGGTAATTCTTTGGTATCAACCCCACGTCAGCTTCTTTAAACATTAAAATGAGTAAGGGTAGCGATCACTTACTTGGTGTAAGAATATTTTCTATGCAATTTTATTTACAATTGTTAGGTCGAAACTCAGGCTGCACCTCAGTTTCCCCCTCTGGAACCAGTGTGGCCAGCTTCAAGAGAAGTGTCAACAGAGATACTGATCAAGCCTGCCTTGTAAACCCCCTCTGGCTGTGTCTCTGTCTGGCTGGAGGGACTGTCCTTCCCCTAAGCTGAGAGAGCTATGTGACCACCTGAGCCTACGTGACAAATTCCTGGACTCCGGTGGGTGTCATCTCGCCCTTATAAGCCCAGGTAGGACTTTCATCAGATACTCTTCTCTTCACCCTGGTGAGATAGCCTGACAGCGTGTGTGGCCTCGTAGTGGTCTTGGTCATTTTTAAAATCTTACAATAATCAGCTTTAATTTTGACAACTAAATTATTTCAATGACTATTAAAATCTGCTTTCAGTCATATTTTTGCGTGGATGTGTGCATGTGTGTATTTGCATGTTCAGGTGCATGTGCACAAGGGTGTGTGTGGTTGTAGAAGCCAGAGGTTGACAGTAAGGTCTTCCTCACTCACTCTCCACCTTATTCTTGGAGGCAGGGTCTCTCACTGAACCTACATGGCTAGACTAGCCGGCCAGTGAGCCCCAGGGGGCCTTCTGTGTCCACATCACCAGCTATGTGCCACCAGGACCAGCACTTCATGTGGGTGCTGGGGATTTGAACTCAGATCCTCATGCTTTTGGGGTGAGCACTTTGCCCACTGAGCCATCTCCCCATACCCATCAACGTCTTATAAACAAATGTTTCTCAACCTAGGAGGACAAAAATGGATCCCAAGCGTTTCTAGCCATCCACACCTGCCCACGGCCATGCTGGAGTTTGCTGAAGATCTGTGCAATGCCTTATGGCAGTTTCAGGCAAGCTCCAAAGACCCCTCCCCTTGAGTGGGAGGTGTCTAACTATATTGCTCAAACCTAGGCGCTAAAACTGATTGGTAAGGTATGAACCAACCACCTGTCTCCCTGCTCACCTGGGGCAGGAAATACTCACTGAACAGATAATCCTGCCTCTTCCTCACCCACATGGCCTACAAGAAGGACCTCTGACTCTCTAGGGACCAGTAAGGTCTCCCCAGCCCCACCACAGCCTGTGGTGAGGGGCTGGATTTCTCTTCCACCTGAATCTTCCTTCTCATGATCTTCCTGCTTGTGTAACTGAACAGCATAAACTCTCCACGTGTTCTCCCCACACTGGTGGCTGGAGAACTCTGTAACTCCCCATGTTCCCTTAAATAAAGTCTCCCACTATACCTTAATATCTTATCTATGATTTTAATTCTTTAACTTTGTAGATAAGAATTCGGGTACTCCTTAAATTTTGGGGTGCATTGGAATTTTTGCTGGGCATTATCTAATCCTCAGCTCACCCTGCTACAGCCTCAGATTATTTTACCATTCTCCCCAATAACTTGCCACAGAAATGCTATCAAAACACAGCAGATGCCCCGTTTACTCGCATGACTGGGGAATTAGACAATCAGCCGTGACCACCTATCTAAAATGCTTGAATTCAAAGCATGAAATCTTACTGAGAACCATTTCATTCTCTTTCTTATTCATTATGTTCCTGGAGTCCAGCAGGCCTTCAACGTCATTATTGTAGCGACTGAAGAATGTTCTCTTGAGAGAGTTCTGTTTAGTTGAGCTCTGCTACTAAAGGAATTGTACTTTCTTATTCGGGTGGGTGTGACTCCAATCCTGCTACATGGTAGGAAAATGGGGAATGAACCTTCCAGAATCTTTTTGGCATGGAGGATATATTCCAGCCTGCAAAAATTCTTGTTGCAGAGGCCTGGAGGGAGAGGTGCCTGCTGACTTGGGTGAGCATGCAGGAGGTGAACCCAGCCGGAGCCAGACTGAGGTGCTGCCCCGTCATAGCCGGCATGGCCCAGGTCACAATCTTCTTGTGCGTATGTATGTGTGTGCATGTGGACATCTGCATGTGTGCTCAAGATCGAGTGTGTGTGTACATGTGAGGTCAATGTTGGGTGTCTTCCTCAGTCACTTTACGACTTCTCTGCTTAACACAGGGTGCCTCACTAAACCTAGAGCTCACTGATTCCTCTAGACCTGCTAGCCAGCAAACCCTAGATTCCTCCCCCCCCCCACCAGTGCTGGGATTACAGGCAGGGTGGTCAGGGCCAGGAATTTTACCTGGGTGCTGGGGATTCAAACTCTGGCCCTCATGCTTGTGTTCAGACATCATTTCTTCAAGCACAGCTTTGAACTCACTGTTCAAAAACGTGGTTTTCATGTCGTGTGCTTTTTCTTTGCTCCTGGGTCTCTGCCCTAGCACACACTTCTGCTTAGGTCAGACACTCTGGAAGCTCAGCTGGTGGCTCTGATAATAGCCATTCTTAGAAAATCCTGCGCAGGGCACCAGAAATGTTGTGAATTGGAGGAAGGGTGTGACCCAGGAGTCTCTGTGGGGTTGAACCATCTGAATCTGGCAGATTTCAAGTGTCCAAGTCACGGACACACCCTTCAGACCAGGAAGCCTAACTCCCCTCCCCTCCAAAGTGGGCTGGGCTTGGTGGTGTGCATCTGTCAAATAGAACAAAGGAGGCGTGGTGGGCTGTGACCTTGGAGTTTAGGCGATTCAGACAATGTTCTCTCTCTTTCTCTCTCTCTCTCTGCTTGCTCTCCCTCTGCAGGAAGCCAGCTGCTATGTCCTGAGCATGCAGAAGCCTCTCTATGGAGAGATCTGCTTTGTGGGGATCTGAGGCCTCCTATAAGGTCACAGGAGCCAGCCCCCCTGGAGTCAGACCCTCCAGCCTGCAGAAGATGCAAGGTTAGACAACCTCCACCCCCCAAGTAGGAGGAACTCTGAAACAGAAGCATCTGGCCAAGCCACTCACATCCCTGACTCAGAAATTGAGGTAATATCTGTGGCTGTAAGCTGCTTTCTCTGGGAGGAAATTCAGAGTGATAGATACTGTGGTTGTTGAGAGGCACTTACTCACTCCTCCTCCTGATGGCGCTGTCGTGCCCTCACACAGCCCAGTGAATGCTGGGAATCAGGCCCTGGACCACTCTTTCCCATTCTCTAGTTGCTCTCTGGGTGCTGTGGGTTAAGTATTTTGGCCATTTAAATATACAATTCAATTTCATTTTTCCCAAATAGTAAGGAAGGGAAAAATGATTTGTCACAATATCCCACATCCCATTCATCTCCCATTGAGCAGAGTGAATCTACAATAAGACATATGTTAATTGCTTTGATTTGGACAGCTAAAATTCATATTGAAATGACCTATGTTTCAAAGAAGTACCTATGATCCAAATTTTACAGTTTGTATTATTTTTATTAACATTGTGTAAAAATATCTCAAGCGAGTTTCTCTCCTCAACTTTTTGTAAATTGCAGTAAAAACAATTCTAATAAATTTCATAATCTCAACACATACCTATTTCTCACCTCCTTCATCTCATTCGGAAGGCTTGTCCTCATACACGAGTCCTCATCATCTAGTTAGCCAAAAGTTTGTTAAATACTTCAGTTTGGAAAAGACACATTTTCACCAGGAATAATTCAAAAGTTTAAGTTGCAAGGGATGACCTCATTAATAATTTTTCCCTTATAAAGTAATCAGGGGCTAGGAAGACGAGGTAATGGACAAAGTACTTGCTGCCCAAGCCAGAGTGCCTGAGTTTGGAATCCCAGGTCCCATGTAAAAGCCAGAGGCCATGGTGGGCTTCTGAAACCACAGCATGCTGAAGGAAGGCAAGGTGGAGCAGGAGAATTTTCTGGAAACTTTCAAATAAGGTGAAAGGAGAGAACCGACACCTGAGTGCTGTCTTCTGACCATCACACACACACACACACACACACACACACACACACACACACACACACACACGAATAATGCACACACTCTGGTAATAAAATAAATAGATAAAATAAAACTAATGTCATCAGAAAAATAAGGTGTCAAAAAAGGAAAAATAAGGTGTCTTAACAACTGGTACACATTTTCTTTATGTTTCATAAGATTCTCCCCCAAACTTGATGGGATTCTGCTTCCGAGATCTCAAGATTAGGCATTCATTACTGCCTGTGGTACTCTGCTAGGCTTAAAGGGAAAAGTTTGTAGCCTCCAAATAGATGAGAAAGAGAGACAGAGAAATTGAATCGTTAAGAAATTATTTTCTACACTAATATTTAATGAAGTGTATCCGTTAACACAGAAATAAGACAATATTATTATACAAACTGTAAGGTAAGGAAAAGATTTAGGAAAATGTGACATTCTATTCATTATATTTATGTTTTGTGTTGGTGGTGTGTGAGCATGCATGTGGTGTCTTCCTCAATTGCTGTCCATCTCATTTTCTTTGAGACACGGTTTCTCATGAACCGGGAGCTGATTTGACTAGACTCACCAGCAAAGCAGGCCCAGCAATCCTCCCCAACTCTGGGGTCACAGGCTTGTGCTACCATGTCCAGCATTGCTATTTGTTTGTTTGCTTGCTTGCTTTTTTTTGAGGTAGGGTCTCACTCTAGCCCAGGCTGACCTGGCACTCATTTTGTAGTCTCAGGCTGGCCTTGAACTCACAGCGATCCTCCCACCTCTGCCTCCTGAATGCTGGGATTCAGGGCATGCTCCACCACGCCGGCCATGTCCAACATTTTTACGTGGGTCCTGGGGATCTGAACTAAGCTCTTTCAAGTTTGCCCAGCAAGCACTTCACCCACTGAGCCATCTCACCAGCTTTGAAATTCATTGTTTAAACTGTAATACCACAGCTTGTTAACTGTCAACGAGACCAGAATGCAAAGGTACTTTCCACATCCTTCAGTCCAGTCTGTATATGTCACAACTACAGCTGGACCCTCAGGGAAGACATTTTAAATTAAGCTTAGGGCCACTTGTGAATGTGAAACTATGAACCTGTTGTCTCGGTGGTGATCCTGATGACAGATGCTGAAAGAAACTCCCTCCCCTGTATCCTCCAGGATCCTCCAGCCTCTAGGGGAGAAGAGCCCTGCTACCCGCCTAAACAGCCGCTGGAAATACCAAGGAATCACCCTCCCTCAGTCTGCAGTCCTGAGGTGCCCCCTCACAGACCTGCAGGAGACTCACTGGCTGCCCACATTATAGAGCCAATGAAACCCAATCCAATGCATTTTAAACATCCCGTTCTCTATTTGTCACCGTGGATTAAAGGGCTATATATAGTGCATGGAAGTCACAGCTTGGGGTCATAATGTAGCTCCATGGTAGAGGGCCTGAGCATGCAGGAGGTCCTGGGCTAAATCCTCCCTGCATCCCCCCATACCAGGTGGTGCATACCTGTCACTCTAGCACTCTGAAGGCTGAGGCAGGATTGTGAACTCAAGGCTAACCTGGGTTATATATAGGAAGACTTTGTCTCGGGAAAAAGAAAACAAAACAATTTTACGTATGAACTCCATTTTGCTTGAAAATAATTAAAATAGCAAAATAAAATTTATGTTGGAAGAAGTCGGATGGAGGACCAGGACTCATAGAAGAAGGCTTGGAGGCTTGTTCAGGGCCTTAAGAATGTGCCCGTTTTACATGAGTGGTAGACACTTGTTTGATTCCCAGTCTGAAGGGTTGGGGGGCTCAGGCTCCCCATAAAGGAGGGAGGAAGATGCACGAGATGAGGTGTTCTAAATGAGACGTGTGTACCGTTACCTTCCTTGCCTCCGTCCCCCCAGCCCTGCAGGCTGCTCCAGGCTCCCACCTTCCTGCCTCTGCTCCCTCTTTCTGGTCCGGAATGTTGTGTGCCCCGAGACACCAGACTCCACTCAGTTCTCATGCTGTCCTGCTTTTCCTTCTCTCGTGTTCTTCACAACAATAAGCCGTTCTCCGCGGCGGCAAGCACATAGGCTGATGCAGTCATCATAACATCCTGGGGATGGCCGTTTTCCTGATGGGTTTGTCATCTCTAGTGGTGATCAGGGCGGCGTGTATGAAACTGTCAAACCAGTGAGGCTGCATCCATGAGCCCATCCCTTCTAAGATTGTGATAACCCACACATACTTCTCTCAGATAGTCCCACCCCTGGGTCACAAGGCCTAACTCCCTCGTGTTCAGTTCAGCAGCAGGATCACTGACACTATGACAGTTTTAGGCAAGCTCTATAGACCTCTTCCCCTTGAGTGGGAGGTGTCTCTAGCCAGAGCTCAAACCCAGATGCTAAAACTGATTGTTCAGGTATAGGCCAATCAGCTATCTCTCTGACTTACCTGGCGGAAGTTCTAAGAACTTCCCTAAAACAAAGCCCAGTCTCTCTTCCACATGGCATCCTAGAAGGAGGACTTTCAATTTCCAGGTAAGGCTCCTCACCCCAGACCTTAAGATCTCCCCACATGAACCTTTTTTCTCATGATGGGAGCCCTCTATTATCTTTCTATTTCCTGCCTGTTAAACAGCATAGATTTTTGGCTAAAACCTCCCCACGTGTTCTCCCCACACTGGTGGCTGGAGAACTCTGTAACTCCCCATATTCCCTTAAATAAAGTCTCCCACTATACCTCAAACTCTACTTGTCTATGATTTTAATTCTTTAACTTTGTACACAAGAATTCAGGTACTCCTTAAATTTTGAGGTGCATTAGAATTTTTGCTGGAATTATCTAAATTCTAATCTTCAGCTCAGCCCGCTACAATACTAAGTTGTATGTTGAGGGATTCATTTTCACACCAAGTGCTGCAGGCAGGCAAAGGTGATTTCCAGCGCAGGCACATTACACAGGCTGCCTGGCGTGTGAGCCCACCTGCCTTGTGGCTTTGTCCTCTGTGGGTGCTGGGATCCAACTTCAGATCTTCTCTGGAGTGACAAACTCGTTCTTTACCCTCTGAGCTACCTGGCCAGCCCTCCAGCTCCAATCCTTTATTGATAAGGATGTGGGGAGACACCTTGCTCCTTAGTCACCTGTGAGCACAGGAGGACAGGGGCTGGATGGCCCTGTTCTTGACTCTTCCACAATGTCATCAGTGGCGGGGCGGTGAAGGAATTTTGAAAGCCACTGAATGAAACATGTGTTTTTGGTTTTAGGTTTTTCATGTCTTAATTTCATTTGCTTCTGGTGGGCATGTAAACAAGAATTCCAAGTAGAATGACGAGAAGAGTATACATACACATGCCATGCACATGTGCCTGCACACATACATATGACACACACGTGTAATTTTAAAAAAGCTAGTGTCCTTTTGGGAAAGCAAATGAATGACTAGAGACAGGAGGGAACTACTTCCCCTTCTTACTGCCCCAGGCTTTTAACTAAGTGCCCATGTTACTCATCTTAGACTTTAAAAAACCTATTTTTTTTTAGTTGAGAAAGAATGGGCACACCAGGGCCTCTTACCACTCCAAACAAATTCCAAATGCATGTGTCGCTTTGAGCATTTGGTTTCTACGTAGGTATGTGGGGCTGGCATGCTTTGCAAGCAAGCACCTTTAACTGCTGAGCCATCTTCCCAGCCCCATCTTGGCCTTTTTAATCTAGAAGACGTAAGAAGAAACCCATTACCTTTGTATTCCCGCATAGACTGTGGACTGGCTCTTTGCTGGAGAACTCAGGCTAGTGCTGGTGGCTATTCCACAGGGGTTCTGGGTGTGTCCTTTGTCCACGGCCCTTTCTGCAGGGTGTATGTGGACACTGCGAGGAATAGGGAGAGCTGTGGCTTCCCCACCAAGCAGAGGGTGGGTTTGTTTGCTGCAGGGGATAACAATCATAGCTCCCTCTGGTTGGGCACGTTTGCTATCAGCTCAGAATCAAGAAGGGCTACCTAGACTCAGTTCCAGGAGCGTGAGAATCCACCAGGCTGCTCCACGTTGCCCTAAGGACCAACCCAGTCAAAAGCCCATGCTGAGGGCTACCAAGGAAAGGGGCCCTTGTGACCCAGGAGGCTCACGCATGTCTCCTGGCAGCATTCCTGGAGCTGAGGCTGCCTAACCTGTTAGCTCAAATTTCACTTGATCTTAGCCCAAAGGCCCAGAAGCGATATAGCTCAAATTTCAAATGGGTAAACTTTTCAAATATTAGTTCTTGGCACTAATGACTCAGATTTTGGGAGTTAGGACACCCATCTTCATCAGAGCCTAGTGTTTAGAATGAAGGGTTCTTGTCAGGTGAACAGTTTCAGGGAGGAATTCTATTCCTACAGTGGCTTTATTCCAGGAATGCATTAGACACACAGACGACACAGAAAAGACCCATGAACCATTTAGCCTTAGCTCCCTGCCAAGACTAGAAACTGAACCATCCACTGTGAGCTCAATTGTGCTCTTGGTTGTCACAGGCCCATCGGTCATTGCTCTCTGGATGCTACAGGTTTTTAGTAACACTGTGGTAGAAGTAAAATAGCACCTTCCCAGATCACCTACCCTGGCCAACAGGGGTCTGTATTCCACCCTGCAGGAGGGATGGAGACAGTTTAAATTATTCCTTTCCAGGTGGGGGAGAAAGGTCTTTTAACATATGAAAATACAGGTCTGTTGTACGTTCCTAGAAACTGACATGGAAAAACATCAGAAGCATCTTCACAAATACTCAAAGGTCACTTTATTCCTATCTGAGACGTTGAGACCTTTTAAATACGATGAAATATATATGCTGATAAAGGATTTGACTTAAAGGTTACCGTAAGTTGCTGTATTTTAAATGTAAATTTTTGAAGAAAAATGTGTGTGTGTGTGTACATGTGTAGACAGATGTGCATTCTCTAGGCACATGTGTAGAAGCCAAAAGATGCCGGGTATCCTCTACTGCTCTTCTGCAATTCCTTGGTATAGAATCTCTCTCTCTCTCTCTCTCTCTCTCTCTCTCTCTCTCTCTCTCTCTCTCAGCCCGAAGCACTGTTTTTTTCAGTTAGACTGGCTGGCCAGTGAGCCCCAAGCAAGGATCCTCCTGTCTGCTTCCCTCAGTGCAGTAACCTGTGTGGATGGCCACGTCCACCGGCTTTTACATGGGTGCTGGGGATGGAACTGGGGTTCTAATGCTTGCACAGCAGGCTCTCTGTCTCTCTCTCACTTTCTCTTTCTCTCTCTCTCCCACTGAGCCATCTCCCCAGCTCTTAAAGGTAAATCTATCATCAGAATATTAATTCTCTTCACCATCATTGCTATTTACATGGGCATTTCATTCATCCCCTTCTAGAAGCTAAATTATCAACTTTTAAAAACCATTTTCTTTTTTAAAAAATATTTTATTTATTCATTTCAAGCAGAGAGATACAGAGAGAGAGAGAGAGAGAGAATACCAGGGCCACCACCTTGTGGGTCTGGCTTATGTGGGTCCTGGGGAATTGAACCCCGGGGCCTTAGGCACTGAGCCATCTCTCCAGCCCTAAAAACCATTTTCTTGATGTCACGGATGCCTTCTCAAGACTTTCCAAATGTGGGAAAATCCAGTGGTGGATCTCCATCAAGTGTGAGTCACACTGGACAGAGTTCAGGACTGCAGACAAATCTATGGTGACTTCAGTGTCAACTGTGGAGCTGCTTAGGGACCCTGGAAGGTTTTAGGACATGATCAGCACCTCTCTCAGTGGCAGTCCTGGCAGGAAACACACAGGAATTTGATCACACAAAGAAACTGCTCCCACAGGCATAGGCGGAGCTTAGGGGACCCACGTGAGCACCCTGAAGCTAGCAGTGGCTGGAAGTCATTACAAGGCGAGGTCTAGAGTCCAGGACAGGGAGCAGTTACTCATGGGCAGTCCTCCCGTTTGCACCTGTACCTTCCCCAGGCCAGGCAGCCAGCTGGCCTACTCACTGTGACTCAGCTCAGAGAGCCGAGGAACAGGCACAACCACCTCCCACCAGCCTCCCGCCATCGCCCCAGCAGTAGAAACTAACCAGGGACTAGAGGACTAGGAAGTCCCCTGACACAGTCCAAGGAGGTCAGCTTCCTGGGACCACAGAGGTTCTTTCCTGAGAAGGAAAGAGAAAGACGGTGGTGTGGACACAGAAAACAACCAGCATGGCCAGTTTAATCCATTCATAAATTTTGGTTTATGAGCTTCTTTCCTTAACAGGAAATAATGGGTTCTCTGCACGAATAAGGTAAGCTGGAAGTGCCACATAGAATCTCGGGCTTGCTAGGCTGAAGGGGCCTTGAGGATATCCAGTGAGTCCTTCTCAAACAATGAGAGCCTTTTGAACTCTTAGAAAAATATATTACTAAGCTTATGTCTGAAAACTTAGATAAGCAGATATCCTGCCTCAGGTTTTTCTAAGAGTAGAGCCCCAGTTTTAATGAAATACAGTCAACAACTCTGCCTAGGGAAGGGTGGACAATGCAAGCTTTTCTCCGCCAGAAAGAATAAGGGCGCAAGAAATAGAAAAGTCAAGTCCACCTGATAAGGATCATAATACGGGGAAAAACCTGGCACAGTTATATTTGTTTTTTACTGTTGAATCCCCCCCCCAAGTTCGAGTCCTCTGATGCAAAAAAAATTATACACAGGGACAGAAGTAAATTTTAATTACACATTCATCCTAATTTATTAAATTAGGAAAAGGGGAATTGGATGAGGATGCCTCCCAGTCACCTTGTGGGAAGTTATAGAATTCTCCAGCCACCAGGGGAAAACACGTGTCAGAGAGTTTAACAGAACTTACATTATTTAGCTAAATAAGCAGCAGAAGAAAAGATAATAGAGAGCTCTCAGAGAAGGAGAGGTTCATGAGGGAAAAGGTTTGGAGCCTGTCCCCACCCCAGCCAATGGTGGCTGGGGTGGGGAAGGCCTTACCTTCCTAAGGCCTGGATCAGAGGTCCTTCTGCTAACTTGTTATGTCGGGGAAGAGGGCCTCTTCCTCTAGGGAAGTTAATTTAAGTTCTCCCCAGGTGAGTCAGAGAGACAGCTGATTGGTTCATATTTGACCAATCAGCTCTAGGTTGTTGCTCTAGCTAGATACCTCCTACTCAAGGGAGGTGTATTCCCTGAAGACACCTGACCCTGTCACACCTTTGAGAAGACAAGGAGACATCTGAAACTCAAGCCATACAGAACACGCGGGAGAGGTACCCAGTGGGCAAGCTGACAGTTAGAGCTGGTGCTTACAAGAAGTTCAAAGGCTTGGAGCAGAGGGCACACAAGCTAAATCCTAACCCGAGGGCAGGGTGCAGACTGGGGGAGGAAGAGAAGGGGCTAAACTGAACAGAGGCATGGACAATCCACATGTTTACAGGAAGCATGGAGAGAAGCCTGCATTGTGTGTGGTATTGTAATGGTGGAGCTGGGGATTAAAACTTAGATAGTACTCAGCAAAATTCCAATGCACCTCAGAACTTAAGGAGTACCCAAATTCTTGTCTATAAAGTTAAAAAATTAAAATTATAGACCACCAGAGAATAAGGTGTAGTGGGAGACTTTATTTAAAAGAGAATGGGAAGTTACAGAGATCTCCAGCCACCAGTGTGGAGAGAACACGTGGGAGAGGGTTTAATAAAATTTATGCTGTTCAGCTAAACAAGCAGAAGGAAAGATAACAGAGGGCTCCCATCATGAGGAAAAAGGTTCATGTGGGAAAAAATTTCGAGGCTTCCCTCACCATTAGGCTGGGGTGAGGGAAGGCCTTACCTTCCTAGGGCCTGGAGATTCAGAAGTCCTTCTCCTAAGAGGCTGGACTTTGTTTCAGTGGCATTTTAAGATCTCCACCAGGTAAGCCAGAGAGACAGCTGGTTGGCCCATACCTGACCAATCAGTTTTAGCATCTAGGTTTGAGTTTTAGGTAGATACACCTCCTACTCAGGGGGATCAGGCCTGGAATCTGTGAACTTGCCTGAAACTGTCGCAGTCCCTCCTCTGAAGAAATAACCCTAACTGCTATTAGGGTCTTGGGGTGTAGAATTGAAAAAAAAATCACCGGAAAAAAGTACAGCCACGTTTCTCAGAAAACATCAAACAAGAATACCCATTTTCATCCTTTAGGAGGCAGGGCAAAGCTCCAACTGGGGAGGGGTTAAGGAGGAGCTTGGCAACATTGTGTGGGGTCTCTCTCCTAAAGTATGTCAGCAGCCTAGAGTTTGGCCAGGGATGGCAGAGGCTAAAAGAGCTCCCCACCCCAGTCCTGACGGCACCGAGTAAAGGAGTTCACTGGCTCAGTCCTGAGCAGTAAGACAAAGTCCTTACCATTCTACACCTCCTGCAAATAAGTCCATGAGAGAAGGTAAGACCGCAGGAGACCAAAGCTGAGCTAGGAGCTCTTCAAAAAGCAGGTGAAGACAGAAGAAAAGAAGGCATCAAAGAAACAAAGGAATAACTGGAAGCAGTCTGTGAAGACCAAGTCCAAGAAGAACACATCTGAATAAAAGGAGTTCTAGAAAAAGGGCAGAGGGTAATGAGAAATCACAAAAAAATAATAAAATAAATCTCAGGACGAAAGCCAGGCTTTTGTGGAGAGAGTCTACAGGGTAGCTGTCATTATGGATGAAAATGGCATATCACTAGAAAGTTCCAGAGCTCTGAGGATCAAGGAGATACAACAGACTGGCAGAAAAACAGAAAGGGGGATAGAAAGAGAGAGGCAGGACAAGAAGGGGCTATGGAAGGATTTTCAGAGCAATCCAGGGAGGCAAAGACCCTCCCAAGTATGGTGTGACTGGGCAGGAAGTGTGAAGTAAAAGCTTGGAAAGACAGAGTAGTCGGAAGCAGAACTGATCAGCATCACCAAGAAACACAAGTGAAAAAGAAGTCAAAAATTGCCCAAGAAAATCCAAAAGGCACAAGATGAGAAACTGACATATCCAAGGGAGAGGATTTTTGCTATTGTAGAGAGTTTCTATACTTAGTAGAAAAATGCACTCAGTATAGGAATAGTTCATGGAAAACGGAACGCAAGTGTCTAAAAGAAGAGGTTTTCAGCTTCACCTGTAGTAAGAAAAATGCGAATTAAGTCTATGGCCATACCACCCTGAACCTGCCCCTAAGCAGGGTCAGGCTGGTTAGTTCTTGGGTGGAAGAAATGCGCATTAAAACATTCTCTCATGAATCTCCATTTCTGACCACAGCAGAGAAACCTGCCACAGCCTGGGTCTCACCATATCACTAAAACTCTTTGGACAACTCTGCCAAGTTAGTGACAGCAGGTGGACTGCAGAGGGAACAGATGAACACAGGTGGTGAGATACCCCCCTCCCCTCACTCCGTCCTGGCCTTGCTCTGAGGGCAAACTCAGATAGGAACTGACAAGCCAAAGCTATAAAAAAAAAAAAAATCTGACAGAAACCTAACCATCCAGCCACATGACAAGGAAAAAAACCCCAAAAACAGACTACTTAGTTAGTAGAAAATGGGGCAAATTCCTAATTGTTTTTCCTCCCCTCCTCTTTCCCGAGGCCAGATCCAATCATGAAGTAGCCCTGTTAGCAAGGAGGAGACTTACTATGGTGATCAGGAGGGTATTGACGTTCTGGGCTCAAAAATGGCCTTAGTTTGTTCATTGTGGAATGAGTGCTGGGGGGGGGGGATGCATGCAGAAGCCCCAGTGCAGGGAGGGCGGAGGTAGAGGTGGGTGGAGGGTGTCTGATGGAGGCTGGGAGCCAGGGACCCCCGAGACGGGGGGGGGAGGGGAGGAGAGGTGGGCTCAAACCCTGCAGCCTCGGTGGCTGGCGAGGTTCCCTCCAATCCTGAGCCGGATCTGGGCTCGTCGTCACCAGCTACAATTAAAGTGAGACTTGTCCTCACATCCGAAAGCGACCAGAAAATTGGATTCCGCTCTCCAAGAGATGGGGGAAAAAGAAAAGACAATCAGGAGAGCCTATTGTCTTCTCTAGAACCGACCCTCTGGGTGCCAGAGCCCTGCGCAGAGACAGGCCAGCGAGGCCCCGCCCACGCTGCCCGAGTGACAGCCGACGAGACCACGCCCCTCTGATTGCGGCCACGCCCCATCCGCTGCGGTCCCGTCTAAGTGCTGCAGGAGAGGGCCCGCCCACAGCGGTGACGTTCAGAGGTCCCGCCCACAGCGGTGACAGTCAATGAGGCCCCGCCCACAGCGGTGCCAGTCAGAGGCTCCGCCCACACCGATGACAGTCAATGAGGCCCCGCCCCACCAGCCCTGTCCCCGTCCACACCCGAGTGACAGCCTACGAGGCCCCTCCCCATCCACCGTGGCCCCGCCCCGCCGAGGCCCCGCCCCCCAGGCCGGCCCCAGCGCCACGCCCTGCAGCCGGCGGCCTCGGGTCTCCGCGCTCGGCCCGCCTCCGACGACCCGCAGCGCCGCGCCGCGCCGGTGAGTGGGGGCGGGGACTCGGACGGGGGGCGCGGACGGTCGGTCGTGGGCTCCGGGGATCACCGCAGGCCGTGCGCGGAGCGTGGAGGACCGCCCGGCCCATCCCGGCGGGCCCGAGCGAGCGCCCGCCCTCGAAGGGACTGCTGGCCGCGGGGTCACCGGGCCGGGCCTTCCGCGGGATGCCCACGGCGTGGGGGTTGTTCACACCGGACACGTTGTCCCACGCCTGCCATTGCATCTTCTCCCGTGGGCTGGGCGGGAAGTCAAACGGTGCCACGTCCACTCCTGATTTAAAGTCACTGCTTCGGGCTGGCTCGTCACGGTGTGCACTTGACCAGGGCCGCGCACGCGTG
>PVHP010005841.1:25832-63215 GCA_004024765.1 Zapus hudsonius
GAGCTCTCGGCTGGTCCCACTTTTTTCCCTCTTGACATCCCCTCCCCAAACTGGCAGATACTCCACAGAGAGATGCCCGGTGTGAGAGCTTTTATTCTCACTGCTCTGTTAGCTTTCTGAAATCCAGAGACAGATTTTGTTGTTACTGTTTTCAAGGTAGGGTCTTGCTGTAACTAGGCTGACCTGGAACTCACTCTTTACTTCCAGGCTAGCCTCAAACTCATAGCGATCCTCCTACTTCTGCCTCCTTCGTGCTGGGATTAAAGACAAGCCACCCTTGTCGGTTGACAGAGAGACTTTTTAAAATTGTGTTGGGTTGTGTGTGTCCTTTAGTAGATGGGTTTGTCTGAGCCCCTAATCCTTTGTCCTGGAGTTAGAAGTCCTGAAAGTCAGTGTGTCACTTTTGGAATATCCAGTTTGGGGGAGCTTCACAGTGGTTCTCTGAAGTTAGGACTGTGCCAGCCTGGCTCTCCTCACCCACTGTCCTTCCACTCTGCTTAGCCGGGACATTCACTGCGGTTCCCCACTCTTCCCACTCCCACCAGGCTTAGCTCTTTCTTCCTTTTTAAAAACTTAAGGAAGTTAAGTTGGCAGGTTTCCTACATGCACCTAATGTATGTTGATCATAGCTCCCTCCCACGGCCTCCTCTCGGCCCTCGACCTTCCTCTAAGCGCCTTCTTTCCAACCTGTTCCTCTTCTAGTTTGGTGTTCTTTCCTCCTCTGTCATCCAGGGCAGAATGTTGTCCAGGTCTTGTAGCAACAGTCTCTTGAGGTCGTGAATGCTCTGGCCACGTCTTGTCCAGAAGACAGCATTCCAGAGCACTCCACCCATCCCGGCTCTTTCCGTGCCCTGTTCCACCACGTCTGCGGAGCCTGGGAGCACTGACATGGACGCCTTAGTCAGCGCTGAGCACTCAAGAGTCACCTGCTTGCAGCACACTGATGGATGTTGAGTCTCCTCTGCAGCCTGCCGTCTGCAGAGAGGCTTCTCTGACCAAGGCCAGAGCAGCGCTCATCTATGGGCATAAGCGCCTACTTTAGAGGGTGACTTGGTGGAGGGTGTATCTATTTAGACAAACAGTAGTAGCTTCCCTCTTAGGGCCTAGAACCTTCCCTGCTGTAGACTTCTGCTAGGTTGTCAGTACCAGGCATGAACTCCACCCTGAATTCAGAGGGCAGTTGGTTACCCCCACAAGAGATCTGTCACTATTACACCAGTGGGCATAGCTGGGTGGCATGTCGGCTGTGTAGCTTGCAGAGCAGACCTCGCTCTTCATAGGTGACTCTGGTGGTTCCATAACTAGTGTCTCTCACTCTAGCTGCCCTTTGCCACCTGTGAACTCCGCTTTGAGCATGCCATTCCCCACTCATGCCAGTAGGTGCCTCCACTGTACAGGACCAAACTCTGTGACTCCTTTGCAACCAGGAGCCCAACTAGAAGCCAGCTCCTTCCCATCATGCCTCTCCAGCCACGCCTAACCACTCTTGGGTTTCTCTGAGCTTGTTGTCTGCTTTGTCCACCACTGTTCTGTAGGGAAATCGATTTCTTCTACTTCGAATATTGTCCACTATCCATCTGGAAAACTCCTATTTGTGCTTTTAAACCCTGCTGTGCTGTCACACGCTTTGAAAGTGTTTCTGGCTCCCCTTTTCATGAGAGCACCCTTATCCACGGTTATCCTCCCTTACCTGGGTGCAGTCCTCCCTCTTAAAGCCTGGCTCCCACATCTGCTTTGGGCCATTGTTGCCTGCCCTGCCTGAGCCGTGGGAAGACAGAATCAGGTGTGATGGGAGGAAGTGCAATCAGTGATCATGTAGCGCATTACTTTCCTAAGATAACCCATTTTTGCTTTTTTGTTCTAATTTCAGCATTTTGTCAAAGATGAAAGTGACCTTATCAGCTCTGGACACCTGTGAGAGCTCCTTCACGCCTCTGGTGGTCATAGAGCTTGCCCAGGATGTCAAAGAAGAAACCAAGGAGTGGCTTAAAAACAGAATTGTTGCCAAAAAGAAAGACGGAGGTGAGTGAAATAGGTCCTCCTGGAGCTTGTTGGTGACGGACACGTGTTAGACAGTCTTCACTTTGTTTTACTTCCATATTTCCTGTGACACTCCGCTGTCACCCACTAGACTGTGAACGGCATGTGGTTTTCCTCATCACTCTAAATACCCAGCAAGGTGCCCGGTGGGAGCTTGGTGTATGGGTAGGAGCTTAATAAATGCCTGTCACATGAATAGACTATGGTGTGGTGAGTGTGGTGGGTTAGTTATGGTGCCCAGAAAGCCATAAGTGTGGTCTCTGCCTGAAGGACATTGCCATCTGGGCAGGAGCCTGAATGCTAATTCCCACAACTCCAGGGAATATCCACATAGTGGGAAAGTCACACAGCAGCACCCACCGAAAGGAAGGGGTGGGTGACACGTGGGCAGCACCCTGTGCAGTGGTGGCGGAGATTCAAGACACCGAGGAGCTCTCTTGAAGCACAATAGGGGTTGGGTCTGGGGAGGAGGTGGAGGAGGCATTGCATGAGCCAGTGTTTATAAAGTCCACAAATTATATCTAAGATTGGTTTACCAGTAAAAAGTCTGCGTGCGTGCGTGTGTGTGTGTGTGTGTGTGTGTGTGTGTGTGTGTGTGTTCAAGCATGGCTCATGTGCGGGTGCATGTGGAGGCCAGAGGACATTTGGGTCATTATTCAAGAGTGATGTCAAGCTGTTTTTGTTTTCATCTCCTCTCTGGCTCTTCATCAGCCTCCCCCACCCTTAGACAGGGTCTCTCCTGGCCTAGACTTACCAAGTAGGCTAGTCTGGCTCCTCCTCCCCAGTGCTGGGATCGCAAGCATTTTCATGTGGGTTCTGGGATTGAACACCAGCCCTCGTGCTGTCTCCCGGCCCTAGACTTTTTATTTTAAGTGACTATAAACTGATTTATTAATAGATTTTGTATCAAATGGAATGAAAACATTTTGAAATCACTGAACCGAAAGGAAATTGGACTTTAGTCCTATCTTTAAATGTCTGTGATTTAAGAAGGCTTGCTGTATCTTAGTGTGAGAAACTCCAGTGAGTTCCCAGCTTTCCTTTCTGCTGGTCACTCGTCTTCAGGGACAGTTGAGGAGGGAAAGAGATAATGTCTTTACACTACCTGGTGGGAGTAATCCCAGGAGAGGTTGCACATTTACTCTGTTTTCTCCTAAACAAAATGATGATAAAGGGTTGGGGAGATGCTTCGTGGATAAGGTGCTTGCTTGCAAAGCCTGCTGCCTGGGCTTGAGCTCACCAGCACCCACATAAGCAGAACACAAAGTGGCACATATGTCTGCAATCTCAGCACCCATGCAGCCAAGAAAGGCGACAGAGCAGGAGAACCACCCAGAGGCATGAGGGCCGGCCTGGCCAATGGAGTAGTGGATTTAGGGTGAAGGCAAGGGTCATCATGGCTGTCCTTTGACCTCTACATACATGCACCACTCACAAATGGACGTGTGTGCGTGCACATACACTTAAACACAAAATTAAATAGGAAAATATGGGGGGGGATTAATAAGGACTAGCCCAAGAGGTACACACCTGAATAAAAATGCTAATTCTTTTTAAAAATTAATGAATTAACTCATGTGTATGTGTGTGAGGTTAGGGCCACTTTGCACCCAGTTTTATACGGGTGCTGGGGAATCGAACCCAGCCTGACAGGTTTGCCAATATTAACCTTTGATCACTGAGCCATCTCCCCAGAAAAAGTCATATTCCTTTTTAAAATTTTTATTTATGTAAAAGAAGTTCTAGAAAAGGAACTGAGGAAAGTGGGGAGAAATCATCAAATTAAGTCTCAGTACTGAGGGGAGGCTTTCATGGAGTGGATTCATCCTCTGGCCGTGGCCAGGGTTGTGGGTGAAAATGGCATGTCACTACCATTCCAGCTCCAGGGACACAGAAGACACAGTAGACCTTGCAGGAAAAACAAAAACCAACCCAGAAAGAAAATGGGTCCAGAATAAAAGACCAGGCTTATCAGAGCACTGGATTTTAGAAAATAATGGTATAATTTCTTCATTTCTGAGGGAAAAGTTATATTACTTTTTTTTTTTTTTTTGGTTTTTTGAGGTAGGGTCTCGCTCTAGTCCAGGCTGACCTGGAATTCACTATGTAGTCTCAGGGTGGCCTTGAACTCACGGCAATCCTCCTACCTCTGCCTCCCGAGTGCTGGGATTAAAGGTGTGTGCCCCCATGCCCGGCTTTATATTGCTTTTATTGCTATTTTTATTTACAAGTTTAGTGTAATGGTACTTAAGATTTTAGTTTTAGCAGCGAATTCTGGTTCACACGGACTCTTGGCACATTGGCCTGTCAAGGAGTCTTCTTACTGTGGGGTCTTTATCCCTAGGGCCACCAGGAGACTCTCCTCGTGTCTCCTTGTCCAATGATAGCCACACATTTCAGTGTTTGCACTTAGAAAAGACCACGTGGAACGTCTACCCCAACCTCCCCGTGTTGCTGTTTCCTTGGATGGAGTGTTCAGATTGTTAGTGAAAACAGAATTGGGACTCTGCATCTTTCTCTGATGGACTCACTCTTGGCAGGTGCCCAGCTGTTGTTTCGCCCACTGTTAAACAAGTGCGAGAAGGAGACGATAGAGAACCAGAACTTATACCTTGTGGGTGCCTCCAAGATCCGGTTGTTACTGGGTGCAGAAGCCGTGGGGCTGGTGAAAGAGTGCACCGATGACGCCATGCGTGCCTTCACCTACGGAACCCGCCAGAACTTCAAAGGCTTCCACGGTGAGCACCCGCCCCCAGAGCGATCAGGGGTCCACAGACACTTTCAGTAAGGGCCAGGCAGTAAGTGCTTTAGGCTTTGTGGCCCTGGAGTGAGTCCCTGCAAGACTGGTACTGGGCAGGCCTGTGTCTTCCTGAAGGAGGCACCCTGGGTCCTGGGCCGGGCTCGCCTTCTGGACTGAGGAGCACACAGAATCTGCAGGTTCAGGGTCCTGGAAACCTGGCGCTCCTGAATGTGGCAGATAACTGGAGTGTCCTGGCCTCGAGGGTGCCCCAGGGGAGATCCAGGGCTGAGGGTGTCTCTGGGGATCGGCGCTTGCTTTGGGCACACTGGTCTCTAGCAGAGCTTTGGCACTACAAGATTGGGGACAAGGTGGGGGTGGACTCTTCAGACCAACTCATTATGATCAGAGTGAGATTTTCCTGGTTTAAAAGTTTCATCTGTGACAAGGTGGTGATGTTATTACTATGCGATGTTCATTCCTAAGATTTGAAGCAGCACTTCCTGTTAGGTGAGCTGTGCAGGTCCAGCGCTGGATAAAAGCAGGGCTGGCATTGTTTTCTGCTCATGGGCTCCAGTCGACATCCAGAGAGAGTCTTCTACATTGCCAGACCACAGGTGCTTACAAGTGTCAGAGTAGAGTGTCACAGCACAGCACTAGACCAGCTGTGTCACAGCACTAGACCAGCTGTGGTGCAGGACTAGACCAGCTGTGGCGCAGGACTAGACCAGCTGTGGCGCAGGACTAGACCAGCTGTGTCACAGCACTAGACCAGCTGTGGTGCAGGACTAGACCAGCTGTGGCGCAGGACTAGACCAGCTGTGTCACAGCACTAGACCAGCTGTGGCGCAGGACTAGACCAGCTGTGGCACAGGACTAGACCAGCTGTGTCACAGCACTAGACCAGCTGTGGCGCAGGACTAGACCAGCTGTGTCACAGCACTAGACCAGCTGTGGCGCAGGACTAGACCAGCTGTGCACCACACCACAAGTATTAGATGACTAGATTACTATAATTTAGGTTTTAAATGATTGAAGGCTCAATTATGAGAAAGCATAACTAAGTATTTTATTCTTATGAAATATTTAAGGAGCTTTATAGTCTATTTGATTTACCAATTTCATACTTTAGTTATTTCTTATGTTATTGTTTCTATGATTTCTGTAATTTGAAACAGAATATTAATGATTTGACTTTGATAGTATTTTGGTTATTACGGGAAAGTGACTAGAAATCTGTTTTATTTCAGATGACAATGATGATTTCCTCACAATGGCAGAGTGTCAGTTCATTGTCAAACATGAGCTTGAAAACCTTCGTGCTAAAGATGAGAAGATGGTCCCTGGCTACCCCCAGGTGAAGCTGTATCCAGGAAAGTCCTTGTGTAAGTCACTCTCAGCCAGTTTTACGAACCTGTATCCAAATACTGTTTCTTGTACAGGCTTTTTTCCTTTTACTGAAGGATTGATGCAACTTTATAGTCACTCAGTTTTTCACGGGTGTACCTTCTGTCCTCTGAGCCTCACCCCATCGTGCCTTCAGATCATCATTCCTCGGACCGTGTGGGTGTGCTTTGCTGTCTTTGCGGCCCACGGCTAGTTCATAGTCCACTGGGAGGCACAGGTGCCCTGCACAGTTAAAATGAGTCACACACTGCGCTGTGGTGAGAGGCAGGCGTGCTGTCTTCCTGTTCCCTGAGCTCACTGATGTGGGCACGTGCAAGGGGCGGCCCTCTGCCTGTGTCATTCACCCTTCTAGGAGACAAGGGGACAGAGGGTGCTACCTTTCTGCAACCCTAGCCTGTGCCTGATGGCCAGGCTGAGAGGTGTGGGCATCTTTGTTCACTCTGGCTTTGTTTCATAGTTTATGACTTGGATTGGTTAAAGTTGTTGCTTTTAAAAATTATTTTCGTGAATTACAGGTTATTGTTTTTGTTGTTGTTGTTTTCAAGGTTGTGTCTCACTGTGGAGTTCTAGGCTGGCCTCGAACTCACAGCAATCCTCCTACCTCTGCCTCCCAAGTGCTGGGATTAAAGACGTGTTCTACCACACCAGGCAGGGTATTCTTTTTTATGTTTCTGTTTTCCCTTTCTTAAAAAATAAAATGGAAACTTGAATACATACAGGAAACAAGTGCCTTTTTGCTTTTCTTGGTAGCAGGAGTTCCACGTTGTGCATTTAAACAGTTGCTTGGTGCTGGTCCCATATTTGAATCTTTCCTCTTAAGACTCTTAATGTATTGATTTATTTGTGTGTATGTGTGTGAGCACACCAAGGCCTCTTGCTACTGCAAATGAAACCAGACACTTGTGCCACTTACCATGTCTGGCTTACGCGAATAGTTTGGGAATTGAATCCAGGCTGGCTTTGCAAGCAAGCACCTTTAACCATTGAACAATCTTCCCAGCCTCCAAGTTTTAATCTTTTAAAGTATATATTTATTTGTTTGTAAGGAGAGAGAAAAAATGAATATGGGAGTGTCAGGGCTTCCAGCTACTGCAAATAAACTAGATGCATGAACCACTTTGTGCATCTGGCTTTATGTGGGTACTGGGGAATCGAACTGAGGTCCTTAGGCATCAGAGGCAAGTTCCTTAACCGCTGAGCCATCTCTCCAGCCCCCAAATTTTAATCTTAATCTCTTGGATGGATTAAACACAATCTCTGCATCTTCAGACATGTCAAATGCAGTCTACCGAGGCGCAGTCTGGGTTGTCAATGTCAGCAGCATATTCTCATTTCAGCCCCATGGGTCAGGCTGTTGTGTGGGAGTCACACATCACCCGTGATTTCTGAGCATCCCTAGGAAGGCATGCCTGCTTTCATCAGGTGCGAGGCAGAGCCGTGCTGTCCCTGTGCCCACTCATGCTTCTGTGGGAGAAATGTTCAGCTGTATGGACTATTACAAGGTTTTCTCTTGGCACTGAATACAAAAACAACCGTGCTGTCTCATCCATGGTCACTGGAAGCTGTCCTAGGCCATCTGAGATGGTCATTCCTCAGCTCTAGATTTTAAAGTTATGGATCTACTTTCCTTCAGCCTTTGGGAAGTCGATCATTAAAATGGCACGTTACTTTTGCATCCCTTTAAATCATTGTATTCAGGTGAAAGTGAAATAGCGTTTGCATAGTTACAGATTGTGAACTGTTTGCAAAGTTCACATTTCAGAACCGGCAAAACAGAGGGATGGGTTGTGGAGGAGGGGCTGCTCCCCTCCCCCCCCAGTGCTCCTGGGGAGCAGAGGAGGAGAGGAGACTGCTCCCCACCACACCCAGGCATTCATGGCAGTGTTCTCCATAGCTCAGGCTTAGTTTGTCCCTCCTTCTTTCCTCTCTCTCCCTCCCTCCTTGGTGAGCCCAGAGCACTGTGTATCAGTTACTTTCTCATTGCTGTGAACAACCTGACCAGAAGCAACTCAAGGGAGGAGGGTTGAACTCAGCTCACAGTTACAGGGGAGACATTCCATTATGGCGGAAAGTCCTGGCGGCAAGAGTGGGAAGCCCGCTTTCCACGGTGCAGTCAGGAAGCAGAGGGGAAGCAGAAAAGCCTCAGCAATCCACTTCCTCCAGCAAGACTTCACCTCCTAAAGGTTCCACAGCCTTCCCAAACAGCACCACCAGCTCAAACATGAATACACAGGAGACTTTTCACACTCAGTCAGCAGCACACGGTGTAGCCCTAACTGGGTGTTCATTTGACACATGATGACGATACATTAGTTGTAATGTTGCTTGATGGAACCTTCCAGAAACTGGACAGAAAGCAATGTCAGTAAGCGTGATCCTGAGACAGTTTGCAGGTACTCTGGGCAGTGGGTATTAAGGCTCTTCCTCATTCCTTCCAGACAAGACAGCATGAAGAAACAGACCTTGTGTCCATGTGTTCTGTCCATCATAGTGTGATGTGAGCTGAGACCTCTTCAGGCAGCCCGGCTCTGCCGTCGGCCTCTCCTTCATAGATGTCCAGTGACCTAATGAAAGATCTTGTCAGGAGAGGGGTTAAGGGGCCCAAGGGTTTCTCACATGCTAACTGTATCCTAAGGGACGTTCCTTACCCTAGGTGAGAGCTCTAATTTGGGCAATTATCTTAGTTTGTTTGATTGAAGCTCGTGTGGGGGGAAAATGGTTTGAGTGTGCTGGAGGCTTAGTCCGTGTAGAGAAATGGGAGGTGACATAATCGTCAAGAGACAGGACCTAGTGGGAAGTCCTTAGGTCACAGGTGTGGTCTCTGAAGTAACTGTGGACTGTGACGCACCCTCCCCAGTGTGTAGAGTCCTTCAGCTTACCATGAGCTCAGCACTGTGAAGGAGTAAGCCTCTTCTTTTTTCTATATTTTATTTATTCATTTTCAAGCAGAGACAGAGAGAGTGAGAGAGAGAGAGAGATCTGAGAGAGAGGGGGGGGGGGACATGAGCACCAGGGCCACCACCTTGTGGGTCTGGCTTATGTGGGTCCTGGGGAATTGAACCTGGGGCCTTAGGCACTGGAGGCAGGTGCCTTAACTGCTGAGCCATTTCTCCAGCCCGAGCCTCTTATAAAGCTGGCCTGCGTCAGGGATTTCATCATAGCAACAGAAGAGCAGACTAATACCAGATCTGACGTCCATGGCTTAACACTGTACAGTTAAGCTCTTAGAACATGAGTAGTGCCTCTGGAGACTTCTGGGTATGGAGCCCCACGTGGTGGACACCATGAGTGGACACCATGAGTGCCATGCCAGCCTGAGCTACAGAGTGGTTTCCAGGGTAGCCTGGGCTACAGCGAGACCCTGCTTCAAAAAACCAACCAACCAAACACAAGCACACAAGTGACTACCATGGAGTGGTAGATTTTTACCTTTGAAAATCCTTAGTCAGCTTTGTGAGAATAATGGAGATTTGTAGGGAACACCGCAATCAGCAGTGTCCATGAGAACACTCGGCCGTTGAAGTGCAATGAACACGCATGCACGCACACACGCTCATACAAATGTGTGTGCAGTGTGTTTTGCCTCTTGCGTTGGCAATCTTTACGTGAACTGGGGAGAACAACGGAACAGGAATAGAAGCGTGTATTTTGAATCCACGGGTACCCTGAGAGCACCACTGTTTGGTGTTCTGCTCCGTCGGCCTCCCTTCCTGCTGCAGCCCTGTGCATTGCTCGAGGCCGCTCTGCTTCTCCCTGTTGTGGGGCCGCTGTGAGGAGCCTGAAACAGACCTGCTTTCGACGAGAACAGACCACATGAGCCAGAGGTAGAAGCTCTGCTGTTGCTGTTGGCACCGTGTCCTCCAGCTCAGAGTGCTGTTGGTACTGTTACTGTGTCCTCTAGCTCAGAGCCTTGTTCCGGGCACAGGTGCCCGTGGTCTCCCCAGATCAGACCTCACTTTGCTTGTTCATGGTTCGGTGGCTCTCAGTTGCCCCGTCCATGATCAGGGATCCCTCAGCACCCCGAAGAGGAGTCTCACTTATTTTGTTGCTTTCTTGAGTGAGGCCTCTGGGGCCTCCTACTTTCCTTTCAAGGTAAAATCCTTCCTAGTACTTACATTCTTAGCTGGCATGCGAAGGCCGAAGGATCTTTTTTTTTTTAGAAAAGCAATCCTTATTTTTAGAAGCTGAAACTAGAGCCTTGCTTTGGAGTTGATGGTGATGAGAAGCCCAGTAATTTCGGACTCGTGGCCGTATATTCTCTGAGTGCTCAGCCCACAGTCTTATTTTTAGAGGTGTCCTAGCTGGCTCGTATGCTCGCCTGGAAGTCTTTGATTGTGGAGTGGACTCATCTTTTATAAAATAACTTGGAAAGAGGAAAATAATCCTTGAGATGCTGTAAGTGTAAAAACTTGACACAGTTTCTGGAAAGGCTGGCAGTGGGAAGAACCAGCCGCAGCTGGTGCACCCAGGTAAAGGTCAGGGTTAGGAGGGATGTGGGCAACAGACTTGAATTCGTGTAGTTGAAGAACACTCGACAAATCATTGAGGAATAAAAGTATTTATGGGCTGGAGAGATGGCTCAGCGGTTAAGGTACTTGCCTTTAGTGCCTAAGGCCCTGGTTCAATTCCCCAGGACCCACATAAGCCAGACCCACAAGGTGGTGGCCCTGGTGTGCGCTCTCTCTCTCTCTCTCTCTTTAAAAAGTATTTAAAGCATGAGTCTGACAGCATCAGAATGATAGAACTTAAACCTTGGCCACTGGCGTGTTAAAATGTAGCTTTCCAGTCATTGAGGAGGGTCTCTGCACAGCCCTCTGTTCACACTTCCTGTCACTTAGGAGGGTCTCAGCACAACCCCTGTTCACACTCCCCGTCATTGAGGAGGGTCTCTGCACAGCCCTCTGTTCACAATTCCTGTCATCTTGGAGACTTCAGGAGTGAGTTCTTTCTTGAGGTAAACTGTGTCTGAGGAGCAGCCATGTTCTTTAGTATGAGACCCCCTACCAGATACTCCCCTCCCCAGATGCGGTCCTAGGCAACCCCTGACCTGAAGACCCCTCCCGAAACATGACCTCCACCACCACCAAATACCCTTCCCAAAGTGCGGAAGATCCCTCCTCCACCCCATTGAGTCACTCTGATTACGTGAGAGGATGCCCCTGGCTAGGTTTGTGTGATTTTCCAGATGTGTCAGTGTCCCAGCTGTGCTGGTCACATGACTGCCTGCTGAAAGAAGGGACTCTTACTTTGATTTGGGGATTCCTGGTGTGGACATAGAGGTTTTCCTCAGGAGGTTGAAAAGTTGAAAGTACTCCATATCAGCAGGTGAAAGGTTTCCCACCTTCACCATAGGGACTGACAAACAGGTCAAGTGTTTGGGGGAGAATTGGAACACACAAGCTCTGGGCCCTAGCCCTTCTACTCCAGAGTATACATAACAAGGGAAGGTGAGGCGTGGGACATGCATTTGCATAAGAGTTTTAGGATTATTCAGGACAGCAAAAAAGGGAAATCATTATTTTTTCAACAGAGAATTAAAAGAATATCTTTTACAGGAGATATAATGACATTAAAAACGGATTTCACTTTTGATCAGATTAGCACCAAAAAGCATTAGATAATATTAGATTTTATCTAATTAGATAATAATTTGGATAGCAATACAAGTATGAGATGACAATACACAATGTGACATTATAAAAATTTCTCTATTTCTGTTCTTAAAGAGTAGGGTGTTTTTAGTGTATATTTTGATGTCTGGTCACACATTAAATTGCTATTTATAATGACTATTTTTATGGAGAAGAGAAAAATAGGGAATTTGCATATTCTGGCACATATATTTGTATGGCTTAAGCTTTTACAGTAACTTGTATACCAAGCCATAGAGATATGTACATTCTGCACACCCATGAAGGTGCTTGCTTGGAGTCAGCAGGATGACTGACATTGACCCCGGTGCCTCTCCCCTGCGGAAGCGTCCTCAAGCTCTTTGCTCAAGTATATGTGAACTGTCTTCTGTCCATTTAGGAAGTTTGGTATGCTTTCCCTTGGCAGTGAGAAGATTGCTCACGTCTGGCATTGTGACCCAGATGTTCCCCCTGCATGACCACGAAGCCCTGAAGAAGCTCGAGGCTAGCTGGTACACTCGGTTTGCTTTGACATTTCAGCCTTTGGGTACGTGTCACTATTTCATTCTGGAAACAGCCACTCTGCAGTGTGGAGCTTGCTGGGCTGGGGAGACGGCTCAGTCAGTAAAGTGCTTGTGTTTGAACCCCCAGCACCCATGCAGCAATCCCAGCACTGGGGAGGTGGAGACAGGAAGATTCCTGGGCTTTCTGGCCAGTTCAGTCTAGCCTAGATGATGAGCTCCAGGTTCAGAGAGAACTTGTCTCAAAAATATAAGGTGGAGTTCAAAATGTAGCAGGGTGAGCTGAGGATTAGAGTTTAGATAATGCCCAGCAAAAATTCCAATGCACCTCAAAATTTAAGGAGTACCCAAATTCTTGTCTAACACATACCAGAAAAGTTTTGATTTTAATTCTTTGGTAAGTTAACACATACCAAAGATTTAAAATCATAGACGACCAGATATTAAGGTATAGTGGGAGACTTTATTTAAAGAAAAAGGGGAGTTACAGAGTTCTCTAGTCACCAGTGTGGGGAGAATATGTGGAAGAGGTTTTAACAGAAAGATTCAGGTGGAAGAGAAATCCAGCCCCTCACCACAGGCTGTGGTGGGGCTGGGGAGACCTTACCGGTCCCTAGAGAGTCAGAGGTCCTTCTTGTAGGCCATGTGGGTGAGGAAGAGACAGAATTATCTGTTCAGTGAGTATTTCCTGTTCCAGGTGAGCAGGGAGACAGGTGGTTGGTTCATACCCGACCAATCAGTTTTAGCGCCTAGATTTGAGCACTAGCTAGACACCTCCCACTCAAGGGGAGGGTCTATGGAGCTTGCTTGAAACTGTCACAAAAATTACACTTTCACACCACATGCACAAGCACACACACACACACACTCATGGACGCATGCACATTCCCACACATACACGGCACGTACCAGAGGGCCCAGTCCTCCTTTCCACTGTGTATGTAATTCCGTTCCAGATGGACAGGTCACAGGCTGTCCTGGAGTCTCCCCAACACTTCCGAATACCACACGCACTTCAGAGTGGTCTTCAGGAGCTTTATAAGAATGTAGCTTGACTTTAACATTTCGCCTTTGAAAATCTGTATTTCCGTAGAGGTGATGATAGAGTCTGGGACAAGTTGTGCTCAGAGTTGAGGTTGACTAGCAGGCCTAAACATCTCAGCGGGTGTAGCTGTCCATTTTCTCTGAGTAACTTTTCTGGGATGTGTTAGATACTAACTTATGGAAGGTTATGTCAATGTAATAATGTTCAAGAATTTTTGACTTGGTTATATTTTGAATGTATCATTAAAGTTTTAAAAATTCTTCTGAGTACTCATTATTTTGCAGTGCTGGGGGCTAACCCTAGGGTCTTGAGCAGCTGGGCAAGCATTCCTACCTCCGAGCACCTCTCAGGCCTTAGTTATGTTTTTAAGCCTAAAATCATACTTAAGTGGTCAACTTCACGGTGAGTGTTCCTACCATTTTTCCCTTTATGGGACATTTCTCTTTTGACCTTAAGAGAACCCTTCTAAAATACTTTTCTTTGATTTCTATATCTAGGAACAACTATTAGAGTGTTGAAAAAGAAAAAAACCTGTTCATGATCAAACTGAAATTGCATTTTGAGAGTTTTTTGTTTTTTAGTCTGAAAGAGAAAGTATTGTTTTTGGTAACTGCAGGCCATATAGTGCTCATTTTATGTTTCACTTGTGACAGTTTTCACTCTGTCTGGTTGTTTAAATGGGAATAGTTTTGAGGATTGTCCGTAGGACTTATAAGGTGGCAGTCTGTCTGTGTTGGTTGCTTCTGAGAAGAAGGGAAGAGAAAGTTGGAGAAACCTGAGTGTGGGGTGTGGTGGGCCGAGGCCTTTGGGGAGGAGTTGGGCCTGGTGGTCGTAGCAACAATGAAGAAAGCCATTGGCTCTGAAGTTCCTGCGCCTGGAACGCTGTGCTTCCCCATTGGTGGATGTCCTTCAACTTGACTTGGATTTGAGGGCACTCACCACACTCACTGTTGCAACTCCTCCTGGGTTGTCCAGGAGAGTCCAGGATGACAGTAAATAGCTTCCCCTGACTTCCTATAACCTCCATAAAAATAAATTAGGATTTAACTGTATAATTACCTAAGAATTAGTAATCTACCCGGTCTCCCACTCTTGTTCCTGGTGGCTGCTCTCAGGGACAGGCACTCCCCTAGTGAGCGAGGCTGGCAGAGGTACAGTGCTCACTCGTGACCTCTGTTTCTGGACCTTCTTTGGTCCAGTGCTTCTGGGAAGGTGTAGACAATGTATCCCAGTAGGATGTTGTAGAAGTTCATGGGATAGAATGCCATTTCTAGCTTTTGAGTAACTTGCGTTGAGGTATTGGAAAATTTTGTCATGACCCAATGAGGAAAATGTCGATCTTTGGAGCTGGAGATCAGGACACTGTGGATGGGGAGTTATCTTTACAAAGAGCATTTATGAAATAACACTAAGGTGACATGTGGGATGCACTCATTAAACACCCAAGCACAGTGGTTCAGTGGAGGACCTTAGAGATTATGGCGAGCTCCAGGAATCCACTAGATGAGGAAATAAAGGGGAAAGTAAGCCAGGCCCCCTGGCTGTCACCTTGGCAGCTAGAGCCCAGGCCAGAAGGAGCTGGGGAGATGCCAGTCAGCTAGAGCCCAGGACGGAAGCCGGGGAGATCCGGGGCTCACCATGCTGACAGGAGGTGTTTGTGTAGCACACGCAAGCAGAGCTGGAACTACACACTGCTTGAGAAGTGAGGGTGTTGACCGACCCTGGTTTGAAGGAAGACTTCAGTGGCCTGTATGTAAGTTCTTTCTCTCCATGTAGATGGTATCCGCGGCTACTTTGGGGAGACGATCGCTCTGTACTTTGGCTTCTTGGAGTACTTCACCTTTGCCCTGGTCCCCATGGCCATCATCGGGCTGCCTTACTACCTGTTCGCCTGGGAAGACTATGACAAGTACGTGATCTTCGCCTCCTTCAACCTCATCTGGTCCACGGTGATCCTGGAGGTGTGGAAGCGCGGCTGTGCCAGCATGACGTACCGCTGGGGGACGCTGGTCATGAAGAGACAGTTTGAGGAGCCCCGGCCCGGCTTTCATGGGGTCCTCGGCATCAATTCGGTCACAGGCAGGGAGGAGCCGCTCTACTCCAGCTACAAAAGACAGCTGCGCATTTACCTGGTCTCCCTGCCCTTCGTGTGCCTCTGTCTCTACTTCTCCCTGTACGTCATGATGGTCTACTTTGACCTGGAGCTCTGGGCCCTGAGTGTCCACGAGAGCAGCGGGTCCGAGTGGACCGGCGTCCTTCTGTATGTCCCCAGTATCATCTACGCCATTGTGATTGAGGTCATGAACTACCTCTACAGATACGCTGCTGAGTTCTTAACTTCGTGGGGTAAGCCTCGATGCTCAGTCCTCCCTGTCCTTGGGTCATAGGACCCGTGTGGCTGCTGGTAAGACGTCACTGTGTCGTGGTTGTCTCCCTTGCTGAGTGTCGTCCTGCTCAGTACTTTCTCCACAGTGCCTCATTACTGTGAAGAAACCATGAAATTAAAGCTGTTTTTCCATTTCATGGATAAAAGACATTGGTGATTATTAACAAGGTTCCAACAACAGAAGTAGAGCCAGGGAACTCCGAGCATCTGTCCAATGCCCACGCTCCCATACTACATACACCCTGTGTTTCCCACCGAGGGTGAAACAGATCAAGGCCACATGAACAGCGGGGAGAGTCCTGAAGCCCAGAGCTGAGGATGGCCCGGAGGAGGGTCGGGGGTGTTTCTATGGAAAGAATGACTGGGATGGAGTTTGCGAGTGGAGTTGAGTCCATCCACTCTGCTCACTCAAACACACAGATATGCTGTATTAGTCCCGAGGGAGAAGTTTTGGTCCTGACTTCATGGACATGAAAAGCTTATTTTATGACTTATACACTAGCAGCAGCCACAGTGTCTGAGGTTTCCTCGGCCTGGGTTGTATGGTCAGCTCTGTGCTAGGCTCAGGGCTGACGTCAGGTAGGGAGGAGCAGCGGGGCGCACACCACGTGGACAGGAAGCCCCTCTTGATCTCTTGATGCCTCTTCGTGTCGTCTGTCCCCGTGCATCCATTTCTAGATGAAGACGGGACTGTCTAGAACACTCGATCACCCTCCCTCCCCTTCAGCAGTTAGCGTCCTGCTGTGAGCACACGTACAGTCCCTTCTCCTGAATGGCTCTTTGCTCGTATTTAGAGACCACTGTTCGTGTCTCTGCTGAGGCTGTGGTGAGGGGTGGTTGTGACCGACAGCCAGGCATTTAGTGACTGGGGCCCTGGTGCGGGGTGTGTCTGCTTTGAGCACGGTCCCTGCGTGGTTTCCTTCCCCGAGAGAATGAGCTCTCCCTTTTCATGTTCTAGAGAACCACAGACTGGAGTCCGCCTACCAGAATCATCTAGTTCTGAAAGTCTTGGTGGTAAGTAGAGCTCTGATGTGCAGATGCGGGTGAACCGGGAGAGTGTGCACTGTGAGGAGCACACGTGGAAGAGATCCGTGAATTAAGATTTGCGTAAACAGACAAGGATTGACTAAAAGCACATTTATGTCCATATCCCCCAGCTTTACTCTGCACACAGTAGGAGGCTTCAAAGTGTGGAAATGAGGGCTGTAGTCCTTCTCAGTTACCCATAAAACTGTCCATCTGTAGACCTCTTTCCGTTGCTTTCCTTGTAGTGACTTTTTATACATTTCCCCACGCAGCAGTCCCTCCAGGTACCCACGGTCTACTCGGCAGGGAAACATGGCATTATTTCTTACATTTTTACCCAAGAACGTTCAAAGGCCCCAGAGGTTCCCAGCATGTTTTGGTGGGTCAGAGGGTGCCTGCACCCTGAGCTTGGCTCTGCCATCCACCCCTTCCCAGCAATGGAGTCCTGGCATGAAAGCCCCACTTCCAGGGGCCACATCCCCTCGGCTGCATCAGTGAGCCAAGGCAGGTGTGTCAGAGGTCAGCTCTTCTGAGCTTCAGTGACTGTGCATCCAGAAGGTTCTGCAGGCCTCGTCCCTGCTGCAAGGTGCTGGTGCTTCAGCAAGGAAGCCCTGCTCCATTCTCTGAGCAGAGGGAGTTCCCGGGCTTCGAAGCTTCGCCCAGAGCTGGAGGCCTCCACGGTCTTAAGAACTCAGCCATGCCTTGTGTGTCTCCCCTCTCCTTCAGTCCCATGGTGGGCACTTGCCAGCCCCTCTGGGTGTCTGCTTTTCAGCTTTTTTGTGACAGCTCGTGGGCTGAGGCCTCATGGATGTCTCTGCTCTAGAATAGCTCCATGTGCTCAGGCTGCTCATTCTGACACTCAGAAGTGATGCACCCAGTGGAGCTCATGACCTGGAATGTTCTAGGAAATGTCACCTTCTGTGGTAGCCACGCCCCCCCCCACTGGTCCCCTAGTCTCCAGGAGGCTGTTGTGCATATGGAAGGCAGAGGTGTTCATGCCTGTGGGGACAAAGATGTTTCCCAGACCAGGCATCCCTTCCAGTGCCATCTGGTGACACCCCCCCAGTGCCCCCGGGAGGCAGGGGAGTCTCCGGGCTGGAGTGCAGAGAGGATTCTTGCCTGAGGGGCCCTGTTGTTGGAGAGTCTCCTTGCAAGGGTGCCTCCTGGCAGGTGGCTTCCAGACCTAGGTTGCTTATTGTGATGAGGTCTTTCTTGCTACAGCTACCTGACCCCTGGAATCTCCTCATGAGGCGGGGGTGGGGGTCTTAGGCTTATGGAAGGAGAGCACTTCCCCTGAGCTTGCTGCTACATATGGCCACTAAATGGACCCCCATCCCTGTCTGCCTGCGCTCCCAGGTGCTCAGGGGCTCCTCTAGCAGGTCCTGCCTGCTCGGTGCCCTGTGGTCCTGGGGATCTACTCAGAGCTCTCCGTGGTTCGCCTCTCCTGTCACTTGAGAGTGGACAGTTGAGTTGACTGAGGAGGCCTGGGGCAGGGTGGGGGGGTGCTGGGCCATCCGCTGGAACAGAGAGGCGCTGCAGGGTGGTCTCACGTGCTCTCTCTTCTTGCAGTTCAACTTCCTGAATTGCTTCGCCTCGCTCTTCTATATCGCCTTTGTCCTGAGGGACATGAAGCTTCTGCGCCAGGTGAGTGTCCTCCATATCCATAATGTGCTTGTCTTCAAGTTGTTCTTTTTACAAAATAAATCTTGTATCTTTTTACCTGTAATTGTAAATTTAAAACAGTGTATCGTGCTCAATCGGACAGAATTTGTTACCTCGGATCAGCTTGCGGCGGTAAAGCGGCCCAGGACCTTTGCCAAGTTGATTCCAACTGCTCACATGTGTTTAGTAGTTGAGTTTTCACAAGTAGCGTGAGGAAGGATGGTTAGTATGACCTTGAACATGTCTTGCAAATTTCGTTTTTAAAATATTTTATTTATTTTGAGAGAGAACGAGGCAGATGTGTGTGTGTGTGTGAGTGAGTGAGAGAGAGAGAGAGAGAGAGAGAGAGAGAGAGAGAGAGAGAATGGGGACAGAAGGACCTCTTGCCACTGCAAACAACTCCAGATGCATATGCCACTTTGTGCATGTGGCTTTTTGTAGGTAGAGGAATCAAATCCAGGTCCGTAGGCTTTGCAAGCAAGTACCTTAACCACTGAGCAATCTCCCCAGCCCTAAAAATTATTATTATTATTATTTTTTGAAATTGACAAAGTTACTAAAATTGGACTTGATAAACGGGATGTGCATGCCTTCTCTGATCCCTTGTATTAGTGTATTGGCAGGGTATGACTAGTTATATTTCCTACTGCAGGAGCCAGGGAATGGAGAAGAGCCTTTCTGAAAAGTAGAATTGTAATGGCAGCAAGGAGATGTGTGACGGTGGACTTGGGCCAGCAGGTGGGCACCAGTGCAGCCTCAGAGGGGAGGGCAAGACGCAAGGCCCAGCACACATGTCCACGAGCCGCCTTTAAAACAGGGAAAGCCAGAAAAAACAATTCAACAGCTCTGTGTGATCTCCGTAAAACAAATGTTTTAAATTAATTGGCAAAATGCTTACAGTATAGTAAGTGAGAAAAAGCAACACATGAATATATATGACAATTATACTTTTATTTTTTTACATATAATTTTTAAAATCCCAAGATATGGTAGTGCTTTTGTCAAAGCTGTGGGATCATGAGTGACTGTTTTTCTGTTTGCTACAGTGAAGGAGGAGAATAGATTAATTTTAGTGCTACAGTTTAATTAGCAGTAGCCACTATTAGGGGCTGGGGAGATGGCTCAGTGATTAAGAGCTCTTCCTCAGGCAAGCATGAGGGCCTGAGAGGCCTGAGAGCCTGCTTGAGTCCTGGATCCTCAGCTCCCACATGGACAGCTGGGCATGACCGCCCACATCTCTAACCCCAGTCCTGTGGGGAACAGAGACCAGAGGGTCCCCAGTGATCAAGAGAAAACCAGAAGCTCTGAGATCAGTAAGACTCTGGTTCAAGTAAGAAGGGGTAAAAGGCGATGGAGGGGGACACCTGACATTCTGCTCCTCTCTGAGGCCAGTCGTGGGCACATACACGTGTATATGCTACTGTGCGCGCACACACACAGTATTAATAATTATTATTGAATTTATACACTCCAGGCTTGCTTCAAACTCACTGTGTAGCTAAGGCTGGCCTTGAACTCCTGATGCTCCTGCCTTCACCACCCTGTGCCGGGATTACCAGTGTGTTCCATTATGCCTGGTGTAATGAAATCTTTTTAAAATTTTAATCACCAAGCTATCGGTGTTATTTTAAAGTGATACACTCTTGTCAACGATCACAGTGCCCAGTATGTTCACTTTCCTGTGTTTATGTCTGTTCATTTCTGTGTGCGTGCTTTGGCTTTGTGAAGGCGTGCTGCCAAACAGGGTTTCTGCTTCTCCTCAGAGTCTGGCCACGCTCCTGATCACCTCGCAGATCCTGAACCAGGTTGTGGAATCCCTCCTTCCTTACTGGCTGCAGAGGAAGCATGTGCTGAAGGTGAAGAGGAGGGTGCAGGCTTTGCAGGCTGACATCGATGTCCCGTTGTTGGAACAGGTCCTTCTGGAAAAGGAAATGGGGACATACTTGGTGAGTTGACCATGAGGACAGGCCTTGATTGTCTCTGCTGGCCTCTCTCTCTCTCTCTCTGTGTATGTGTGTGTGTGTGTGCATGTGTGGAGGCAGGGGACGCCTGGGGACATCAGTCCCTACCTTCCCCTTGTGGTGGCAGAGCTGGCCCAGCTCTGCAGGGTCCTGGCCCTTAGCACCGGGCGTTCAGGACTGTCTGGAATCTGCATTCTGCCCTGGACCCCAGGGTGAGGGTGAAGGTGAGGCAGGGCTGCTCCTGGGCACTTGCCCATTGAGGG
The DNA here is from genome assembly GCA_004024765.1 of Zapus hudsonius. Lineage (NCBI taxonomy): Eukaryota > Metazoa > Chordata > Mammalia > Rodentia > Dipodidae > Zapus > Zapus hudsonius. The sequence continues at coordinate 46,511 of PVHP010005841.1, forward strand.
AAGGACAGGGCAGAGGGTGAACATGCCCTGAGCTGTGACTGCCCTGGTCAGCTGAGCGGCAGGAGGGAGGGCATCCATGTCCATCTGGTGAAGTCCCTCCCCAGAGCTAGCCAGGGTTCTCAGGTGTGACTCAGGCAGGGCCATTCTCCCCGGGGCACTCACTGCCCGCATACAAGTACCCTGTGTACCTGTCTCTTTGCTTAGGAATAAGGAAATCAAGAAAAGATTTTTAAAATATTTTATTTGTGTTAACATGTAATTTTGGAGAACTAATGAAAAATTTCATATGTGAAATTAGGGTTTATACTGACACACCTTAGTGCTATTTCTTGGGAGGGGGACAAAGTCTTCGTCTAGCCTGGGCTAATCTGGATGTGCTAGTGGTGAGGAAAGGACGAGCTGGTTGGTGAAGCGAGGACATCCTTGGTCATCTTTGCCCTGTTGCTGAGAGCACATACACTCAGTGACTGGCACAAGGAGCTGAGCAGCTACGTCATCTTGCTTCCTTATTCAGCGCCTTAGAGCAGAATCCCTTTGGCAGCTCCCGGGGTGGAGATGACAGGTGAACGTGGACAGTGACCCTCAGGTGCCTCTCTCTGTGACTTGCAGGGCACCTTTGACGACTTCCTGGAGCTCTTCCTGCAGTTTGGGTACGTGAGCCTGTTCTCCTGTGTTTACCCGTTGGCAGCTGCCTTCGCCGTGTTAAATAACTTCACTGAGGTCAACTCAGATGCCCTGAAGATGTGCAGAGTCTTCAGACGTCCATTTGCAGAGCCTGCAGCCAGCATTGGAGTTTGGCAGGTAGTTAAGAAAAATAAAATACTTAAAATCCCTGAGACATTGTGAGGAAGAAAGAAAAAGCAATTCTGAAAAGAACAAAACTGCAGTTTTGGTTTTAGGAAAACTAGATTTTAGGCTTTGCTTAGCTACAAATAATCGTGTGCCCTTCAAGTGTCACGACCTGTCTCTGCCCTCGCATGTTTGCGTTTCAAATGGCTGTGGGGGGCAAATATCATCGGATTAATTCCTGTGAAGTTGGCCAGCTAAGAATACACCCGCCTCACTGTCACTCTTGGGTAAAAACAGTCACAGAGGCTCCAGGGGTCACTGTGAGGGGCTCCCTGCCCCGTCCCTGCTGGACACGTCAGCACCCCGTACAGTGACGTTCTGAGGCCTTCAGCTCTCCCAGCTCAGGAATTCTCAGTGCAGGCATCTTCTTCCAAGAGCACATGCTGTCCCCGGAGCAAATGACCACATGAAAGGTGTTGTCCAGCCACAGGGAGGTGCTACTGCTGCACATGTGCCGAGAGAGAGAGAGAGAGAGAGAGAGAGAGAGAGACAGAGAGACACAGAGAGACACAGAGAGACACAGAGAGAGACAGACACAGAGACACAGAGACACACACACAGAGCGACAGAGAGAGACAGAGACACAGAGAGAGAAAGAGAGAGCAGAGCGGAGAATGAGCACAATGGCCCCTAACTTTCTCCTCCAACACCACATATGGCGCTCCTTCCTGGCATCCTGGTCCCGTGGGGCCTGGGGTCTGAGTCCTTCCGTGTGCTCGAGTCACTAGGAGCTCATCACTGGTGCTTGGCTGTGACTGAACCAGATGGGACGTGCCATTTATCAAAGTAGGACAGTTTCATAAACTAAGTCCTGCTTCAGATATTACCAGATTTTCTTTGCGGAGTGTGAACCCCCCTCTCCGATGTCCCTTCTTTAGATCGACCTCAGAAATGAGAAGTCTGTCAGCTAGATCAGTGTGTGGGAAGGTCGAGCACACTGCTCAGACACAGTCTAGCCAAAGTACCTAGAACACAGTCCACTTACGGCTTTCTTCAGCTAATGAAAACTGTGACACCACAGAAACAGTTTAAAATGTAGGGGAAGCTTTGTCCTTGAGTTCAGGTAATCGGGAGAAGGGGTGAGGAGCCGTGGAAGGGATCCCAGGCACCGAAGCCGCTGATGTCACAGTCCTTTTTCTTTCAGTTGGCTTTTGAAACGATGAGTGTCATATCCGTGGTCACCAACTGTGCTCTGATCGGAATGTCACCACAAGTGAACGCAGTCTTTCCAGAGTCAAAAACAGACCTCATTCTGATTGTGGTCGCAGTGGAGGTGAGTGGCAGCGATGCGGGGTCATTGGGGTTCAGGAAAGAGTTCTGAATTCTGTCTGTTTCACTTAAAGAATTAGATAAAAGCAAGACTGAGAAGGATAATTACTAAATTATTATAATTATTCAGAAGTCAGGAGGGAAGGGAGAGTCTGTGGACCAAGGAAGGGGGAATAGGAGCACCCATGTGGTCTGAGACTTAGCCCTCATGGTGGACCTGGAAGACAGGAGTTAGAGGAGAAAAGGCAGTGAGGAAGGTGAGCGGGAAAGCCCGTGTGGGAGGAGGGTCAGGGGCTTTTCTCCCCACATCCAGGCTGAGATGAGGGGGCTCACCAAATCCTGGAGGTTCAGTAGTGTGAGCTGGCCAGCCAAGAAGAGAGCGACTCCTCCTCCCCTGGGGTAGTTCCCGCTGGGGAGACAGCTGATTGGTCTGCGCTAGGCTGGCTCAGGAAGCTAAGCTGACCAACCACAAAGCCAGGAGACCTCCCACTGCATCCCCGGGGGAGGGCTCAGGTGGTTTATGGCAAAACCGGTTAGGCAAGGGATTAGAAGTCATCCTCTGACCTCTGCCAAGGGAGACTGCACAGCAGGCGGGCCCCAGGCACCCCTAGCAGCCGCCTCAGACCGCCTCCCAGGGCAGGCCTGTCCCCACGTGCATGGTGGGCATTTGAGTGACTGTAGTGAGTGGAGGGAAAGTGAAGCAGTTCCTGGGGTGACAGGCACCCCAGGCTCTTGCCAGGCTCCTCCTGGTGCAAACAAGAGACCTTTCCAGCCTTGCTGGACTACCCCATTTGCAGGAGATCCACATGGATATAAGTTCTAGGGAAACACCACTTCTCCTTGGTTCTCATGGACAAGAATTTATGTCTCATTTGTGACCCAGCACTCCTCGTGCCCAGTGCAGCTAGGCTGCTGGGTACTTTCCAGTTTTCTCTGTTCATCATCTTTGGAATATGGATTCTGACAGCACCTTGAAAATTAAGCAGTGAGCAAATGCCAATAGAAAGATTCGAAGAAATGTTTCTGTTGCTAGTGAGCATTGTTGCCATAGGTTATTGTGGCCTTTCGTCTGAGATAATTACAAAGCAAAAGGTGACTTGGAGTGGTGTGTCCCATACCAAGGCCTGGCCAGGGATGCCCACTGAGATGAAGTCAGGAGTTTGAGCGTTGCCTGCACTGGCCAGAGGAATGGATTCCGCTGCCCTCTGTCCTGTTCTCATATGTGACAGAGTATGTGCTCACCATGTATGTAGCATGTGTAGTTTGGAGAGTGGTTTCAGACCCCAGTGAATAGTCCGGGTAAGACTGGCCCCGACAGATAACAGATCTGTGCTGAATCTCATGACTGAAGAGGGTTTGGGGCTGTTGACATGTAACTACATAGAACCATGCTGCAGTTCTAATTCACACTGCTATAGGTAACTGAGGAGGTAGATGCGTTCATTGGCTTAATTTCCTAATGAATGCATATATCACAGCATCTTATTGTATCCCAGAAATGCATTCAACTTTTGTCAATTGCACCTCAGTTAAGCTGGAATAAATGTGACAGACAAAGAGCTCCTCAAAACTGTCAGCGAGGCTCATCACATGGTTCTGATATGGGGAGATATTGGCATAGTTATATTTGGCTTTTACCATGAACCCCCCCCCCCAGTTCATGTCCTCTAATGCAAAAGAATTATACACAGGGACAGAATTAAGTCATATTACACATTTATTCTAAGTTAATAAATTAGGAAAAGGGGAGTTGGATGGGGACTTTTCCTAGTCACCATGTGGGAAGTTGCAGAGTTCTCCAGCCACCAGTGTGGGGAGAACACGTGGAGAGTTTAACAGAGCTTATATTGTTTAGCCAAATAAGCAGAAACAGAAAAGATAACAGGGAGCTCCCATCATGAGAGGAGAGGTTCATGAGGGAAAAAGTCTGGAGCCTGCCCCCACCCCAGCCATTAGCTGGGGTGGGGGAAGGCCTTACCTCCCTGGAAATTCAGAGATCCTTTTGCGGCCAGGCCATGTGGGAAAAGGGCCCCCTTCCTCTAGGGAAGAGAATTTAAATTCTTCCCAGGTGAGTCAGAGAGACAGCTGATTGGTTCATATTTGACCAATCAGTTTTAGCACTTAGGTTGTAGCTCTAATTAGACACCTCCCACTCAAGGGGAGGGGTTTTCCCTGCAGGCGCCTGGCCCTGTCACAGTTCTTTATGGCCACAAGATTTTCCTCTTAGATGTGAAACTTCTTTTTAAAAATTTTTTTTAAATTTATTTGAGAGAGGAAGTATGGGCATGTTAAGGCCTCCTCAAATGACCTCCAGATGCATGCACCACTTTGCATGTCTGCTTTACCTGGGTGCACTGGAGAAGCAAGTGCCTTTAACCTCCGAGCCATGTCTCCAGCCCTGAAACATCTTTACAAATTATTTACTTACACATGTGTAAGTATGTATGTATGTATGGGCGCACCAAGGTCTCTTGCTGCTGCAAACAAATGCCAGAAGCTTGCACCACCTTTTGCCTCTGGCCTTAGTGGGTGCTTGGGAATGGAACCTGGGTCAGCAGACTTTGTGAACACCTGCCTTTAACTGCTGAATCATCTCCCCAGCTCCGTGAAAACACCTTTTTTTTTTTTAAAAGAAAGGAAATAGTCTTAAAATTACTTTAAAAAGCCATCATAAGTAAACTATAAAACACATAAGTAAATTCACGTATAAAATTTTAACACTTTAATGAAAGAAAGCAATTTAAGATAGAAGTTTTTCAAGCTAGTACCTGTGTACTTAGAATGTGCTAGCATCCCAGAGTCACCCTCGCCCTCAGGAGGTCTGAAAAGCTGATGGTGAGTGTTGGTGTTTCCAGAATCCACAGCCGGCGAGTTCATACTTTATGTAGTTTTGAGTTCACATTTCCAAAGTTAACAACTTTACCTTTTTTACTTAGGGTTTTGACGCTTTTGTTTTTTCAGAGCTTGATTTAAGGCTCGGTGAAGTTGAGGGAAGGCTGAAGGGATAGGTGCTGTGTGCGGACTGTCACAGCATCTTGACTGCCATCTAGTGTTGCTTTTACAAAAGGAAGGCACTCGACATGGATTTATTAGAAAATAGATTTATTACAGTGGGAACAAGAAGATGGCCTACCAGTGAATGAGAGGAAAGCATATTGAATATGCCATTTTGTGAGTTATGAAGTCAAATATTGGCAGTGCAGCCCACACAGCAAATCAATATCCAGTTTCCTTTCTGACCCTCCTCGCACCCGAGACATTTCCACATTGAATGCCAGGCAGAGGCTGGCTGCAAGCAGGAAGTGCAGAATTGGCTTCAGAACAGAGCTGGCCCGAAGTGCTCAGATGGCAAATGTGAGATGTCTAATACTGCATTAAATGAATCCACCACTTTAATTCTAAAATTAACAAGCCATACTGGCTAGATGTGGTGAATGCTGGCAATTTTTCTACTAAAGTCTGGGTTTCCACCCTGGTCTCCTATTTGTAAGGTAAAAGTGAGCTAAATTTTCCTCGTGTTTCCCTTGTTTGGGTCCTGGTGACCAAAAAGCCTGCGAGTGCCCTGGGGCCTTTTGATAGCCTTAGGGTGGGTCTTGAAACCCTTTCCCAGACTTGTTTGGCTTCCTGAGTCTCTGGAATTTCCTTCCTGTACTGCCCTCCGAGGAAGGGATGAGCCTCCTTTCTCTCTTCAATTTGGAGGAAATCTGCTATCCAACACTCAAGGTTACTGTAGATTGCTAACAGGTCAAGTTGACAACAAAACAACCATCACAGGCAGCCTGTATGCCTTCTCTCATTTTGTCATTCCTGATGGCTTTCTATGGGATGTCCCCACCTCCCGTTCCCACCAAATAATACATGGCTCTGTTCTTTCCTAATGCTATGGGGACATTACACAGCCAAGTCAAATTTTTGTTGAATGCATACCTACTGTGTGATTAAAATATATCAGATATCAATGAGATACAGCCTCAGCTTCGGAAATGCTTACAGATAGATTTGTCTAAGAGATGTGAATTCCAGTGCAGCAGAGGCCTCTTCTCTAACCTCCTCCCTGGTGACCCAGCTCTTCTTTCCCCTGAGTGCTAGGACAGGCCCTCCCAGCCTGCTGGCTGGGGTGGATATGGAGTTCTGTGAATGGAGTCTACTTACTGAGCTAAGTGCTTACTGAGAGAGATTTTGCTCCCAAATGTGTTCATACATGATGTCCTTGTTATTGTAATTGACATAATTTAATTAAATGAAATGAAAGCTGATGAAAAGCGTGTGCTGAAATAGAGAACCACCATTTCTGTGAAAACCTTTGGAAGGACTCCATAGACAAATTGCATCAGATGGGATGAAGATGAGAGAATTCTAAGCGATGAGGGGAAATCAGAAATATTGGCAGCTTCCAGATTTTGCTTTCAAATTGCTTAACAAGTATCATTGTTTTTGCTCTTCTTTAAAGAAAACAAACCTGGGAATCTCAGACATTGCCTTGAGGGCTGTAATGGCCAACCTGATACGAGGTACACCCTCTGTGTGTGTCTGTGAGAGGTTAATAAGCAGGGGGCTCAACTTTTAACTGTAACTTGTGCAGGGGGGGCAGGGAGACGTGCCTCACCACATGAATGATGCAGAGGGAGTTCTCCATCTGAGCAGACATTACTGGTCCCAGTTGTATCACCTAAGGGGGCTTCTGTCCTTGGGGGGAGGCTGACAGAGGCCTGGCCTTTGGTCATGTCAGTTAGCAGCAGTGTTGAAGACCCCACTGTTCACAAAATTTATCATTAACACATAGTCCTTTTCAATCCGATTTTGATGAACAGCTTTGCCTTTTTAAGGTGCTACAGTGGTTAATATGTTTCTTGTTTTAGAAGGTTTAGGAGAAGGCAGGTTTTAAGCTCTTAGAGTGATGGCTTTGTATCCACAGGGTAGCCTTAACTGCTGAGCCATCTCTCCAGCCCTTAAATGCACTCTTTTTTTTTTTATTAAGTAGAAACTTGGTATGGTCACATCATGTGTTGGTGCCACCGTTTCCCTCCTCCCTGTCCCCATTTCACTGAGGGCCCTCCACAGGGGTTGCTGGTATTCACCATGGGGTTGTGAGAGCAGCAGTCAGACATTGGGGGGGGGGCAATGCCTCTGGATATTCCCTCCCACCCTGTGGCTCTTACTACCTTTCCACCCCCTCTTCCACAAAATTCCCTGAGCTATGGTGGGTGTGTTTAAGTCTACTTTAGTGAGTATCCTCAGTGTCTGTCTGCATCACCCTGGTGCAGGTTGTCAGGCTCGCCGTGGAAGCAGCACTCTTGCTCCTCCTGCTAGTTTCTCTGTGGTTTCACCTGGGCCTTGGCTGATGTGTGAGGGGTAAAATGCACTTTATGAATTAGGCCTCATCCAGTTCTACTGCATGTGTTTGGATGACATCTTGGTCTGGGGACAAGCAAAGGTCTCTGGGCCTCCTCTGGTTTCAGACCCTGGCCTTGTCATAGAGGCCACAGAGACAGAGTGCAGAGCTTGCCTCTCCAGTGTGGGCAGTGTGTCGTCCCCCCCCCACAGGATGATGCCATGAGCATAGGGTATGCTTCACTGAGACTGCAAGGGAGAAGGGAGCCTAAAGAAATGTCGCTGTGTCCTGGGTTCTGACCCTCTGGCTCAGTGATTCCCGTTGTCTTAGAGGAATTTTGTTGTTTCATTTCATTCTTTCATGTTTCATTTCATTAAAAATATGTAAATTAAAATTAATTTTTGTTGACCATGAGCTGTTTTTGCAGGTCATGAAACCTCTGCACCTGATTACAGTGCATGAACCTGTGTGTGTTCAGATTCAAAAAGTGGGACACCAAAAAGACAGTTTTATTGTATGACTACAAAAGCAGGGGCTGGAGAGATTTCTCAGTAGTTAAGGTGTAAAGCCTAACAACCTGGGTTCGATTCCTCAGTACCCATGTAAAGCCAGATGCACAATGGTGCACACATCTGGAGTTCATTTGCTACAGCTGGAGGCCCTGGCAAGCCCATTCTCTCTGTTTCTCGCTGTCTCTCTGATCTGTCTCTCTTCTCTGTAGTTCTCTCTACTTGCAAATAAATAAATAAATAAATATTTTTTAAAAGCAAGAGACATGCCTCAAAGGAAAAAAAAACAACAAGTCCAGGTGTGGTGGCACATACCTTTAATCCCAGCACTTGGAGGCTGAAACTACTTAATAATTAATTCATTCATTCATTAAAAATGCTTTAAAAACAATAAAAAGCACATCAAAACAAATCATGTTGTTTGAGACTCTTGCGTATTCCCTTTGAAGCAGAACCGTGTCTCCATGGGTGTCATTAAGATGTCACTGGTGCACACAGATGTGCTGTTCTATCGCCTCGATTATAAAGTCAACATTGCCAAGGTCATATTCCATTCTTTCCATCCACTCCTGCCTCCACATACACTCTGCTTGTATTCCATGCTGAACATGAAATCAGCCCTAGGTGGGCAAGGATGGAGGTCAGTGACGAGGCTCCTGTCCCTACACAAGAAGCATGGTGATGGTGACAGCTGTGTCCCCCCACACTGGGGGGCCCTCATGGACTGCACTGAGACCCCTATGGGGGTCCCTGACACTTTAATCTTGGTGCCTGTGATTTTACTTGCCCCCCTATTATCAGGGCCCAGGCCACACGGTGCTACCAGAGAAGCTGACAGAGTGCCATCTGGGCCACATTCATGGTGACTCTTGGTGGGGACAGTGCTGTCAGCTCATTCCATTTTATGTTTTGAATTTTTTGTGGAAACAACAGAATTGTGAGGTCATCCATTACTTTTTCAATTTTGAGGCTTGCTACGTATATTTTATACCAATTAGAAATACTATACACAGGCTTTTTATTTCATGTACCTCAAAAGATAGAGAACTTTAGTTGAGTCATAAAAGTCCCTTATTCTACTTTCATTCTCATTAAACAATTTCTTTAAAATATTTCTATTTACAAAGATATATAAAAAGAAACAGAGAGATAATGAATAAATATGGGTGTGCCAGAGTCTTGCCACTGCAAATGAACTCCAGATGCATTCACCACTTTGTGCAATTAATTGGCTTTACATGGGTTCTGGGGAGTTGAACCCCAGAATGGCAGGCTTTGCAAGCCAGTGCCTTTAACTGCTGAGTCATCGCCTCAGTTTGCCTTAAACAATTTTGAAAAAGTACAATGACTTACAAACTAACACTAAAAAGACATTGATCTTGCTGAATTCTTGGAGTAAAGGTAGGACTTGGAATTTAAAGAATGTTAAGGCCAGGTATGGTGATGGACACCTGTATTCCCAGCACATGGGAAGTTGAGGCAGGAAGATCAGGAGTTTGAGGTCAGCCTGAGTTAGTTACATAGCAATATCCTAGCTAAAAAAAAAATGTTAAAACTATTTCTTCCATGTAAGAAGAAAGTTTCTTTTAAAAATAAGTTGGTTCTTGGGAAACCTTCAAAACAGTTAAATTCAATGGATGAGGTCAGAAGTTAGAATACCTATGCTGGTGACTTTAGCAGTGTGTGCATGTGCGTGTGTGTGCGTGCGTGCGTGCGTGCGTGTGTGTGTGTGTGTGTGTGTGTGTGTGTGTGTGCCTGCCGCGCGCTTGCGCGCTAGTGTGTACATGTGAATGTGTGTGTTCTCTCCCACAGTTGGTCAGTAGCTCTGTGTGTGCAGGCTCCAGCTAACTGTGGGGATCCCTGCATGTTCTGGAGTCTTCCGGAGGGGTCTGGCTCTGACACCTTAATGGTTCCTTACTGGAGGTGCAGGTCTGTCCTTTGGGGAGGGTTTGTTTACGTCCACTACACCTGCTTCTATAGCAGTGTGTTGTTGCTGATGTCAGATTCGCTTTCCTGCTGGAATGTGGGCCCTGGAGCTGGTTTTCATGTGGAGAGCACACTGCCACCCTGTCTCCTGTCTCTGAGCCACGTTGCAGGCCTGGGAGGTCGATGATCTTGGTAGTTCTCCTTGTGAATATGGGTTTGCTTTGGAGATTTTGTGTTTTGTTTTGTTTTGAGGCTGTATTAAGAGTCTTGGATTTAGGTGACCCCGTTATCCTTTGGGAACACAGAGCTCTGTAACAGTATTTTTATGTCTAGAAAATTGAATGACTTTGCTGTTATTTCAGTATATGGTTTTCACTTCAGAATTAAAGAGGAGAACTTGGCCTTCATTTGGTTCATGGCATATTTTACTTTACAGCATCTGAATTCTGCTCATCTAGTGTATGCCTGGTTCGCCACAAAATCCGTTATTAACACAGTAGCTAACCTTGACTGGATCATCCGCAAGGAACATGTTGCACACGTTTAATGCTTTAATTGCATAAAGGTCTTTTTTCAATTGACTTTTAAGCTGATAACAGATACTACACTTGATCTTAGCCAAAAGGTTGAGAAGTAAATGGAATTGCATTTTTATACATATACAGCCATCGAGTAACACGCTACAACCTTTCCATGAAACTCATTACATAATGAGCCCAGAAATTTGTGGTTTGAATCCTGTGCAAATCTGCTCAGTCACTGAGGAACAGCAAAGCCTGTTCTCTCTCTCTCTCTCTCTCTCTCTCTCTCTCTCTCTCTCTCTCTCTCTCTCTCTCCCCCCCATTGTATGTGGTATGCACTCATGACTTACGAATACATTGACTACATAAGTCTGAAGGTATTATAGACTCAGAGAACATAAGGAGTCTACTATTACTACTTAAAGCAAGGCTGAAGTGAGAAGGCAGGAGCCTTCTGTGGTATTTATGGGGACTCTGAGTAAATATTCAACTATTTTAAAGGACTTTAAAAAAACTAAAGTGTAATGCACATACACACATGCACACAGGCTGTGGACGTCGCTCAATGAAGTGTCAGGAAGTGACCACCTTCATAAGACCGAGCATTTTCTCAGAAGCTGAGTCCCTTCTCAGACGCTACCAGCCAACAGTCAGTACTGTCCCAGACTCTGTTACCCCTTCGTGTGGCATCTCTCTAGACACGCAACCTTGTGGGAGACAGTGTTCTCCCAGCCCGTCCTCGTTACCCTGGGGGTTGCCCCGTGCCCCATGGTGGCAGCCCAATGCTCTCAGGCTCAGTGAGGAAGGGAGGAAGCTGTCAGCGCTGGCTGACGAGGGAGGCGGGAGAGCCTGCAGGCCGTGTCTGCCTCATCTCCCGAAGAAGACGACTGCAGCTTTGTCTTACTGTGCTGATTGATCCCTGTGTGCTGTGACCCTGCTCCAGCCCCTCGGACTCTAAACAGGCAGAATAAATAACTCCAAAGTGGAGTCTTGAAGAGATGCTTCCAGAAACGCTGAGACTGAGGTGACCAGCCTCCATCACTGGTCCTGATGATGGAAGAGGAGCGAGTGTGAGTTCCTCTACCACCATCACCAGGTTATTTATTGTAGGAACTCACAAGGAGTTTCCCTAATCAATATTTCTCCTCCATTTAAATTTTTTAATTTTTATTTACTTTCAGGGAGGGGGAGGGGAGAGACTGAATGGGTGTGCCAGGGCCTCCAGCCACTGCAAGTAAATTTGAGATGCATGTGCCACTTTGTGCATCTGGCTTTACATGGGCCCTGGGAAATCGAACCCAAGCCAGCAGGCCTTGCAAGCAAGGGCTTTTAACCGTTGAGCCTCTCTCCTCAGCTCAGTATTTCTACTCTCTTCACAGCACATGCTGGGGCTGCAGAGCTGCTGGGGTTACTGTGTGCCCAGTGGCAGTGGGCCCTGGCGTACCTGCCGGCCCAGCTCTGGAAATGCTCCTCACCCTCCTTCCTCTCCTTTCCAGTGCTCTGCTCCTCATACCTGCCTCTTGCTCTCTGGCTTCCACTCTGCTGTCTTGTCACCAGAGTTTCAACACCCACCCTGAACATAGCAGAACTGTTCTTTGTTTGTATCTGTTCTTTTCACTCAACCTCTGTTCAGGGTCTCCCTGTCCTCCAAGATCTGCTTCAGACACCATTTCCCTAGTTCCCTGTCCTGCCCACTTAGGATACATGATGAGTTAACGTGCTCCTGTGACCTCAGGTCTCTCCCTGCTGATGGACTTCTGGAGAGTGGAAGGCCATGGCACCACTGGGCTCTGGCAGGTGTGGGCTGTGGGCTCTGTGAGGAGTTCAGGAAAGCCAAGAAGGAGAGAATAGAGCAGATAGGAGCAGAAGACAAGTGATGACTGAGACAGACATACATCGGTGCTGGATGTCAGACAGACAGACACAGGTTAATTTAGCATGGAGGAGTCCATGCAGACTCCATGCTGGAGCTGAGTGGAACAGGAATTTCAGGCTAGAGGCAGGACACGGTTCAAACTTTTCCCTGAGATTTTACAGGCGCTGTCAGGTCAAGGAGTAGATTGCCATGAGGTCTGGATTCTGAGTATTTCAAATCTAATTCCTGTGGCTGGGGAGCAGGAGCACCGTGTGTATGTATCAGGTTGGGAGCGGATGGCACTCTCTTCCGTGCATGCTGCATTCTCTCATTTTATTGGGATAACTCTGCATTAACTGTCTCTTGTTTGACTTAAAGCTGTAATCCTTGAAAATTAAATCAATGAAGTGATCATGAAATGTTGAATGTTGCTTATAATAATCCTCTAATCTGGTCTCATTAATCAAACTACACTGTTCTTGTTAACAGTCTTAATGAAATGGACAAGATTAGGTGATTTATCTTCTCATCTTGAGAACAGCTAAACTAAATACGGCGATTCCTGCCATTCGAAAAGACGGTCTTTGTTTCAACTTTAGTTAAATTTTTGTGTCTGCATCATGCAGAACATAAACTCTGGCCAGCCACCAGCTTGGCAAGAGGACTGTTGGCTACTGAGTGTTTATGCAACTCTGATGGGCTTTTATTAGCACCAGCTGAACCAGGTGCAGTTGGACTTTTCACTCTCCCTCCCTCCCTCGCTCGCTCGCTCTCTCGCTCGCTCACAGCAGCAGCTCAGGCCCATACCAGGGATATGGGAAAGGTGCCTTGCCAGACTGCCCACCCCATGGCCCCATGATTCTGTGATTAAAGTTGTTATTGAGGTAACTGTAGATCACGTGTAATTGTAAGACTATGTACAGCATTCTCATTCACTGCCTGGTTTCCTCTGGTGGCAGTATCTTGTAGAGCTATAGAACCGTCAGAGTTGATGGAGTCCACTGACCTCAGATGCATGGCCTTCGTTTTATTGTGTGTGCCTGTTTAATTCTCTACAGTATACACGTGTGCAAGCTCACATATCCATGGCTACAGTGAAGAAAGCTGTTCCAGCCCCTGTGACCCTTGTGGGAACAAGGACTGTAGAAGGAAGCCATGCTGTTAGTCAGTGTCTCACCACTATCACAAAATCCCTGACACCAGCAGCTTAAAGGATGAGAGGTTTGGCTCATGGTTTCAGAGGTCAGCTGGCTTCATCACTGTGGGTATGAGGCAAGGCAGGATATGCTGGTGGCCAAGGGAGCTGCTTCCCTCATGGCAGCCAGGAAGCAGGGATAGAAGTCTTCAAGGTCCCCCACCCCCAAGAATCATCCTCCTCCAGATAGGTCTGGTTTTACTCCAGTAGCCGACACAGTACAATGGATGTTTCTGAGGTAAGCACGTCATCAGTGAGGTAAGCAAGTCATAAATGGTTTGCAACAGGCAGGTTCTGATGAAAACATTTTTTTAATTATTAGGACAGGGTCATCTAGCCCAGCTGGCCTTGAATTCACTGTATGCCAAAGATGGCTTTGAACTCCTGATCCTCCTCTCTCCACCTTCCAAGTACCTGGATTATAGGCGTGCAGTGTCCCACCCGGTTTATGTGGTCCTGGAGGTCAAATCCCCGGGACTGCATGCACACTAGGCAAATGTTCTACCCGCTGAGCCCAGCTCCAGCCCACAGCCTACATGTGTCTTCTTTGGAAGCTGGAGAGGATGGAGTGACAGAGACATTCAAGTGTGCTAGAGGACAGCAGGAAATCTACCTGAAGCATGGATTTGGTTGTCAAAATTCGGGGAAAAAAGGAATTTTTTCATCTACTTATGTGTATACATTTTGAGTCTTTTCTCATTTCCAGCTGCTCTGAGAGGGAAGGTGTATCCCTGCTGCATACTGGAATGTGAGATTCATTTGTTCTCTAAGACACTTGTCTACTTTGTAAACTCTTGATGCCTTGGCCTTATAGGGGGCCTAGGAGAGCACAACTTCTACCTGCAAGGGACAGATGTGCTGGGGATGCTGCTTGATTTCCTCTCTCAAGTGTGTATCACCTCCTGGAATATCTGCCAAAGAGGTTGGGTTTGGTCTTGTGGTTTGGAAGACCGTGGGCTGAGAGCATGCAAGGAGGGTGTGTGTTCATCTGCCTAATGAGTACAAGCCGACAGGCATGCCCCAGAGAAAGGGCTTTACTGTGGTCAAGTTCTGGGTGCCACTTGCCCCCCAGGACCCAACCGATGATGACAGTTCGTGAAAACCACAAACTCCTCAGTCATCCCCAGTGAAGGGATGTCAGGGATCCGTGGGCATTTCTCACACGGAACAGGGAAATGCTCAGTCATTCAAGAAATTGTGTTCTGAATCCAATTTTTCCCAGACAAATGGCGTGAGAGGGAACCCATTTCTCACCAAGGACTTGATGTTGGACATATCAGAAACTCCAGTGAGCAGCCCAGCGGCCAGCTGTACGGGGTAGAATGCCAGTCTCCACATTCATTCTCCTGCCTCACATTCACTAAAGCAAATCAGACCCTGGCACTGCATGGCACGCTTCAGAGGCGCGCCCTCACCATGCCGGCCGCCGTCTCTGATGGACCCTGTAGATAGGCTCATGCGCTTTGAAGAAACCGCTCCTGATTCACTTGGTCTTTTCTCATCCTGATATTTTGTTGAGCTTCCCCCCCCCTACACTTGGGGAACTAAGCTATGTTTTAAAAAAAGATGACCTCTGAGATGGCGTAAGGTGCGTCTCATCATAGCCTTGGTCTCATAGGAACCAGGCCGCTGCCTGTCTCCTGATTGCTGTTCATTCTCCTGTGCCTTTGTGCGTGCGTGCGTGCGTGGGTTCTGTCCTCTGTCCGCTCCCAGCTCTTGATGATGGCTCTGCCTAAGAGGCTCAGAGCCTCGGAGTGAGGGCTGCCTGCCTCAGGTCTGCAAGCAGTGGAAGTCCTGCTTCCTGCTGGGAAACCGTCTGGGCGCAGTGCAGTTTTTAACCAGTGCATGATCGCCGAGACCTAAGATCGTTTTTTGGTGCAACATTGAAACGTCCGAACAGACCTTGGCCGGAAGAGCAGCCCAGAAACTCAGCCTGAGGTTGGCCTAAAACAGTCTGTGTTTTTCTCCAGAGACCGTGGCTTCATAGTCAGCGAGGAAGTCCACTCTTACACCGGGCCTGGGGCTCACACCCCCTTGGCCTTGCCACCGACCACCAGCTTCTTTGACCTGTTTCCTGTATCGCGTGACCCAGCTCCATCCACATTCCTTCATTCCTTGCTTTTAAAGCTCGTGGAGGAAGCTGACAGGTGTGCTGTCCTCGCCTACGGGATGGATATTAGTAGGTAGGTGTCTGACACCCTACTCCTAGCCTCACCCCCAAAACAAGTCAAATAATTAAGAAAGTTCTTTTTAATACTTGACGGTATTTAAAGGTGCTTCACACCACTAGAGGGCGCCCGTGTCATTCCGTTTTCAGAACCCCAAGGACATTTCCAGCCAGGGATTCACATCCAAGACTCTGGTGGGCTTTTTTGTTTTGTATTTTCTCCAATTTTTCAAATTGTGGTAGAATACTCATAACATAAAAATGACCGTTTCAGTTGTGCAGTTCTGTGGTATTAATGCATTCGTGTTCTTCACCCCAGCTCTGTAACCTTCATCTTGTCCACACAGGAACGATAGCTCCCAGCGACCCTGGCCACTGCTGTTGTACTTCCTGTCTCTGGGTTTGGGTATACTGAGTTCCATAAGTGGAGACGATGGTCTGTCTTTTTGTGACTCGGTCATGTTTCAGCCTGTCAGGAGTTCCTTCTAAAGACAGGCGAGTGTCCTGTGATACTGTGCCTCCCCTGCACCTGCCGATGGGCCCTGGGGTGCTGGTATGAGCGATGATCTGAGACCCTGCTCTCAGCCCTTTGGTTGTGTGTCCAGACGGGAAAGCGCTGCATCCTAGGGTGATTCTGTTTTCTATTTTTGATGGTAGTGTTTCCCTAGTGGGCACACCAGTTAGGGCCGCCAGCAGCATACAGGGTCCTGCTCTCCGCGTCTTCACCACCACTGGATCCTTTAGCTTTGTTTCCACAGTCAGCGTCCCAGGGAGTGTGAGGGGCTCCTTGGGGCCCATGCCTCTCCCCTGTCCTTCGCCCTAGACTCCCTGGGACACCTTTCCTCCCATCAGCCTCTGGGCAGAATGTGGGGCTGGTGCAGACCCTGCTGTACCCAGCTCTGTGGCAAACAAGAAGGTGAACGAGGCCTGTCTTCAGAGGCCTGACCTGAGTCAGGACACACCCACACAGTGCTTACTGGGGATCCGTCTGTCATTTCTCTAGTGGTTGTGTATCATCGCATTAGTTTAGGAGCTCATTGCGTCCAAGGACAGTAACCCTATCGCTGTCCAGAGATGAAGGC
>PVHP010005842.1:0-63229 GCA_004024765.1 Zapus hudsonius
AAATAATTACAAGGAAGTTTTGCTATTTTTTTAATGCACAGATGTTAGGTTTACATAAAGAATCAACCTAAACATTTTACAACCGTGTAATTTTCTTGTCAACCATATAAAAAATTTTTAAATTGTTTTCTTGGGAATTCAATGTCACAGTATATATTGATGACTATTTTTTCAAAAAAATAATTAAATAATTCTAGGCCAAAATGAAATGTGCATGTACATTCAATTTAAAAGTCTTGTATCAAATTCATTTTTTAGGAAATGTATAGAAACAGGTTTTACCATTGCTTGAAAGAAGTTTTCTCTCTTTCTAAACTTATCTTGTGGTCTGGCCTACCACTTTCCCCAAGAATGGAAGTTCTTAGCTTTGTTTGCAGAACTTTGAGACTTAAAATTTAATGGATTAAAAGAATTGTAGTCTACGGGAGGAAAATGTTCACCTCCACAGTTTCAGCTATGGTGATTTATTAGAACACATCTCCATTTGTATTCCTATCAAAAACCACTTCTTTTAAGTAGGACAGACAGATCAACAGACAGACACCATCTGTCGTCATGAGCACCCAGCATCACCCATTGACAAGAAGTGCCCTGTGAGATCATCAGCCCCCTGAGGACAGTGCAGAAGCCAGGGTCCCTTTTAAGTCTCTCCTCTGCGTCAAAACACAATGGATTTCTGGGGTAGTTTGAATGTAAAATGTCCCTCACATCCTCAGGTGTCTGACTAAGCCTCTCAACCCACCAGCTGCTAGAGTCTTTGGGAGGTGGAGCCTTGCTGGAGGAGGTGTGTCACTGGAGGTGGGCCTTGAGGTTTATTAGTCCAGCCCACTGGGTTTCCAGAGCTGGCTTACCCAGACCACCTCCTTCCCCTGCAGTGTGACAAGATGCTCAGCTGTCTGCTACACCATGCTTGATGAGGCTTCCCCACAAAGCTGTAAGCTGAAACCACCTTTCCTCCCAGATGCCAGAGTTTCCAAAAACCACAGCTGAGTGTACTCAGAGACACAGAACCCGGCCATCCTAACAAGGGAGAACGGGGAGTGAGGACAGTGTAGTCCACCCCTGCTGATCTACAGGATGCATTTGGTAAACATGGATAAGTCCTATACTGGTGTGCACATGTCTGAAACTGGTACACACAGACCTTCCTGTGCGGATGCTCATGGGTATGTGTTGTACTGATGTGCACATACATACATGTCCTATAGAGGTGCATACGCATATGTCCCGGTGAGAAAGCTCTGTCAGCCAAGGGCCACTTGGAGATGCAGACCCTGGTTGAGAAAGCCACTCTCTTCTTCAACTGGCCTGCAGCAGGGCCTCTCCCCTCATCCAGCAGAGACTCACAGCCTCAATGTACCTCACGCAGCCAAGAGGCTACATCTGTCCAAGGCAACAGGAAGGCTGGCAGCAAGGTGCTGGAAAGCTCAGCAGAGGGAAAAGAAAATCTCTTGACAAATGCAGTTGGCAGAATACTGAATAGAGAGAACTCCCAGAGGACAGGCGTAATTACAGACTCAGTAGACCGGATCCTCATGGGTTGTCCCTTATGCGGTGGTGGGACTCATTACATCCTTCATGCAAATGGCTCCAGACTTCCTTCCTCCTTGATCGCAAACAGTAGGGGGATGGTTGGAGACAGACAAGTACACTGAAGAATACATTCTGCAATTTATTGCAATAAGTTCATGACCCTAGAGCAGAATGCAAAGCCAGACTGTACTGTTGGTCATTTTATCTCTTCCGAAGCCCTTAGCCCAGCAAAGCTGGTGCTGATGAGAGACCCAGCAAACAAGCCCCTTAGCACAGGCTCTGCCAGCTGCAGTCCCCTGCCCCAGCATCCTCTCTGGGCATCCTTACTTCTGGCCTGGATGGCGCTCAAACCAAATTTGAACAAAAATAAGTCCTTTTAATGTTTTTCAGGACTTGAAAAACAGTAGAGCAAGGAGAAATTTAAATTAGGTGGGCATGCAAGCATATGCATGCAAACACACACACACACACACACACACACACACACACACACTCACACACAAATTCCAAAAAGAGCATTTCGATGTAGTGAGGGCCTGACCAGCTCCTCTCTCTCTCTCTCTGCAGAGCTCCTCCCTGAAGCTTTGCCACAGGGCAGAACATCCAACAGCCAGGGGCTCCATTCCCAAGATGCCTTCATCAGGGTCAATCTGACAAGGACTTCCTAAGATTTACTCTCCAGTACATGACCGATGGCATAGCGTCATAGCCCGGAAATAGCGGTGACAAGCTCATTGAACAAAAGAACCTCATACAGTCTTAATATGACCAATCTCTCATGATTTGTGGACAGCCCAGACAGGCCAAGTACAAACTGGCTTTCAAGATTCTCCAGCAAAATAACTTGCAAAAAAAAAAAGAAAGAAAAAAACACATATTCAGGCAAAGGAAGAGTAATCCAAAACAAGCTAGCATTCCAACGGCTTCCAGGTACCGCCATATGAAAGGAAAGCCAAAATAAATGTCATACAATCTTCCCCCAAAGTTCAGGCCTTCAAACGACCTGACCTGACCAGTTTCATAACTGGAGTTTCCAAGTATGCATTCCAAAGAACCTTTCTGAAAGGTGAAAGTTCCCTCGAAAGAAAAACTTTGATGGAGTATTGAGAGTAATTATTAAAAGAAACAGCCAAAATGGAATCGACTTGCATGGAAAGGTTTGCAGGTTATTGGGGAAAAAAATAAGGAAAAAAGTATAGATGAATTAAGTCCACATGGAAGAAGGAAAAACAGGAGGAAGGCAGAAAGCGAAAAGAAGCCTCAAAGGACACTGGGAACTCTGGGAAGCTGTGGACCCAGAGGGTTGGCTAACCCAGGGTGGGAAAGTGAGGGGGAACTCACCCCAAGTCGAGAGCAAGCTGGATGGAGGGGGCAGCAATTAAACACCAATGACAGATGGCAATAAGGGCATCTGAGGCTTCCTGAGACACTTGAAACCCCAGGCTGCTGGAAGGTGGCTGGCTGGTCTGGCGACAGCAGCAGACCAAGAAGGGGCGGGCAGAATGTCATGTCAGAGAGAGAAACGAAGGTCCTGGGAGGAAGAAAAAGCTGCCCAGGTTTGGCAGCAGGAAAGGGAGTTATGGATTGTGTACCGAGAGCAAGAGCAGACTACACAAGGAAAGACGAGAAAGCTGAGCAAAGGAACGGCCCCCTGTGGCTGTACCCCAAAATTTAATGCCTCCATGTAAAAGGAAAGAAATGTCATGTCCGACCTCTAAGCAGTATGAGGCAGAGGGGACAACATGTCACTCCCATTGGGAAACTATTTTTCCAATAATCTTTCTGTGAAAAAGACTAGACAGGTTAATTTGGGCCTTCAGTCTTATCGATGGCATCAGGAGTTTGGTAGCATCAGAACTACAAAGGAGAAGAAAACTCTTTGATGCTCTAAGTGGGAAGCCAGCCCTAGAAAGTATTGGGGTGGCTGAGAAAGGGTAGTGTGTCCAATGGGCGCACTGGATGTTTGTGGGCATGGAGGTGAGAGGATGGGGTGTGTGTCCCCGAAAAAAAGAAGAATGTATATATTTGAAAGATAAGACTTATATAAATGCAGAGATAACAAATGCAGTATAAAGAAGTGAAATAAGGCCTGGAGAGATGGCTCAGCGGTTAAGGCACTTGCCTGCAAAGCCTAATGACCCAAGTTCAATGCCCCAGTACCCACGTAAAGCCAGATGCACAAAGTGGCATAAGCATTTGGAGTTCATCTGCAGTGGCTGGAGGCCCTGGCAACCCATTCTCTCTCTCTCTCTCTCTCTCTCTCTCTCTCTCTCTCTCTCTCTCTCTCTCTCTCTCCTTCCCTCCCTCCCTCCCTCCCTCCCTCTGTCTCTCTCTGTCTCTCTTCTCTCTGTCTCTGCTTACAAGTAAATAAATAAATAAAAAGTAGTGAACTGAAAAAAATTACAGGGTTGGGGAATTGACTCAGCCATTAAAAGTACTAACAAAGCTTGTCAGCCAGGGTTCAATTCCCCTACCACCCACATAAGCCAGACACAAAAAAAGTCATTGCAAATGTCTGATGTTCATTTCCAGTGGCAAAGAGGCCTTGGTGTGCCCATACACCCCCCCACATATAATTATAAATAAAATTTTAAAATTTATCCAAGGAAAACCAGGAGATAGCTCAGTCAGTCAAGTGCTTGCCTTGGAAGCATGAGGACCTGAGTTTGATTCCCAGAACACATAGGAGAAATCCAGGCATGGAAATATACTGGTAGTCCCTGAGCTAGGGAGGGAGTCTCCCTATGGCTTGCTGACAAGCCAGTCCAGGCTACTGGGTGAGCTCCAGGTCAGTCTCTCAATAATGGTGATGGCACCTGAAGAAGGACATCTGGAGTTGCTATCTGGCCTCCACAATGCATGCATAGGCACACGCATGTGCACCTACAGACATGTGAGCCCACACACAAAGAAAAACTTAAAGATTCATAGAAGGAGAAGTGTCAAGCTGGAGGGCTCCAGAGCAGGCACCTGATTAAAGCTCTTCTGTGGAGCTGAACCTTCCAAGACTCAGCCAAGGAGAAGGCTGAATTTGGATTCAGGAAATGAAAATTCCAGTCCTAGCCGAGCTGGTTATCAAATGCAGAAATCTCAGTTTCTTCTTCAAGATGGAACCCCCAGTCATTGGCCCTAAGGACCTCACAAATGAAAATGACAAGAGAGTCAACTAAAAACCCAAGCAGTGTAAACATTGATTACTGTGTAGATGGAATGAAGAACCCACTGGAGATTAAAAGACTTAAAACTGTGGATCCAAACATAGCTTGAGTCACCAGGGGACCCCAAGCCACAGAATAAGAGATCTCCATGAAGTTTAGAGTCAGAGGGTTCTGTACACAACCAGCCTCTTCCAGGACAAAGGGATCCAGGCTGTCTGGAAGCCTCACAAAGGACTGGGATTTACACTGTCACTATAGGAGGGCCATTTATTCATAACAGAACGGAGCTGGCAGACAGGAAGGTTGAGGCAGAGACAGGTATCTCTCCAATCTCTTCACGGATACCAGACCCTCTCTTTCAAGTACAGCTTTTCAAATTTTGATAAACCATAGAAAGCTTCTTCTCTCGTGCAGTGCCCAGACTCTGCTTGGCTTTTATCAGCTTATCAACGGGCTGTGCCCAGCATTATTTGAGCAGACATGATTGCCACACAGTTCTGAAAACAAAGAAGTGTCTGCAGAGGTATACTCACTCATGCTCTGCCTGGGAGGCTGCAGCCCTCTTAGGTGTAACCCGTTTGCTTATGTTTTCTGGTTTTGAACTTGAAGTGTATTGGGCCAGCCCAGTACACTCACCTCCCCAGGCTAGACAAATTTACACAGGATTAAACCAAACAGCCAGATCACAAGGGATAAGTAGTAACTTGTTAAAAATTCAAATGCTCTCATTTAAGAAATAAGAGGTACCTTCTGGCCCTAGGAAATGCAAAATAAGGTAATGTTCGGGAAGTACTGTCTAGAGACACTGGGCAATTAGTAAATTTCATATAGTAAAAGAATATAAATATATATTCTACTGCTATATATATTGGATTCATATGGCAATTTTTTAAAAGACCTAATGGGGAGGGAGGGGGCTGAAGAGATGGCTCAGCAGTTAAAGGCGCTTGTAGGCAAAGCCTAATGGCCTGGGTTCGATTCCCCAGTCCCCACATAAAGTCAGATGCACAAAGTGGTGCATTTGTGGTAAGAGGCCATGGAGCACTCTCTCTCTCTTTCACATGATCTCTCTCTCTCTCTCTCTCTCTCTCTCTCTCTCTCACACACACACACACATACACACACACACACACACACACACATGCTCTCTCTGCTTGCAAATAAATATTTTTAAATAAAATAAAACACCTAATTTTAATAGTAGATCCATTCCTTTATTAATCAATGAAATTAAAAAGCAGCCTTGGTTTTAAGTATGGAAAAGGTATATGGGTTGGTTATCCTTAAAAAAAAAAAACAAAGCTAATTTAAAAATATATATCAGATCTGGTATGTCCCCTCCCAACAGGCTCTATCTGGAATATGACTGGCATGACAGACGCAAGACTGTTTTAAAAGGCTAAACTTCAACCAAGGCTCCGGATTGTAACCTTCCCTGGTCACTGCACAAAAGCGGCAAATGCAGGCAAGGTGGCGGGGCAGCTGGCAAGTTCTCACCCTTCCGAGAAGAAGTTGAGGAACAGCTGGGGAATGCAAGTGCTTTTCAACAGGCTGCCATGTGATCCAAATACCCCGCCTGTTCATCTTCCCCACAAAGGAAGCAACAGCCCAGAGCAGGTCTGGCGCATGCCCGGCAGCTGCTTCGGTCTCAGGGGAGAGCAACAAGTGGCCACAAATGGAGAGGGGACAGGGGGTGGGGTGGGGTGGGTACCGGGGACTTGCGCCTAACCCCTTATTAAATCTGTCAACTGTTACCCAGGCAACTCCTTCTCCATGGTGGGAGAAAGCTGCATTTCAGGTTCAAACATGAAGCCTACATGTCAGCCCCTCTCTTCATATGTGCATACGCAGTGGATATAGAAAGATAATTTACGAAAACAGTACCACTGATTGTTGAAGGAAGGGCTTTCTACCCAGGGGTGCCTTTATGTCTCTCGTTAATAAATAAAGGTACACACTCTAGAGCTACAAAAAGGTTATTTCTCCTCATAGGCAAGAGACATCCTGGCTGCTTAGTTAACTCACCCAGGCCACATTCTGTCACCTTCTAGAAGTCCACGGAGCAGCATTCTGGTCACACGCAGCTTACCACACTTGAGCAAAGATGGATGCAATGTTCCAGATCAAACCCTTCTTGCAACTCTGTTAACTTGGTGGCACTCGTTTATCCATACTCTCAGGAAATATTCCCATCTTCCAAAGAAATGGCCCCTCTGCCCAAGCCCAGTGATCACAGAAGCCAATTGTTTTGTCGTTTTTCCTCCCGGATGGCTCACGAGTTGGAAAAAAAGGAATATTTGTTTCCTTTTCTCTAGTTCAGTTTTGACTTTATATTCTTTTAAAAAAATTCCATCTTGGTGATTTGGATACTGGCTTTACATCTAAAGGAAAGGGAAATGGCTGGAGAACCAGCCACAAAATTATATAGAGGCAAAACCAGGAGGAAAGCCCTGCAGTTCTGGAATCCCTAGCAGGTTCCTTGGGCGAGGAGTGTTCCGTCACTACTGACCACCCCATGCTCAACTTGCTGACAAGTGGAGGAATCCCTCGGTGGATGATATTGACAGAGCAGTGCTGACTAAACCCAGTACTGACTAAACATAGTACTGATTAAACCCAGTACTGACTAAGCATAGTACTGATTAAACCCAGTACTGACTAAGCATAGTACTGATTAAACACAGTACTTACTAAGCATAGTACTGATTAAACCCAGTACTGACTAAACAGAGTACTGATTAAACCCAGTACTGACTAAACATAGTACTGATTAAACCCAGTACTGACTAAGCATAGTACTGATTAAACCCAGTACTAACTAAGCATGGTACTGATTAAACCCAGTACTGACTAAACAGAGTACTGATTAAACCCAGTACTGACTAAACATAGTACTGATTAAACCCAGTACTGACTAAGCATAGTACTGATTAAACCCAGTACTGACTAAGCATAGTACTGATTAAACCCAGTACTGACTAAAAGCTGTGAGACACCAGGAAAGAGGGAAGAAAGCAAGATGCTGTTCTTATATGCCATCTGTGTGTTAAGCAGTTACTATGTGCTGGGTACTGTGCTAAGCAAGTTGCTTGTGTGAGGTAACTAATTTTATTCTAGCAGCTTGAAATGGGGGGCACTATTATCACCCCTGTTCTAAAGGAAGAAAGTGAAGATCAGAGAAGTCCAGTGTTGTTCTAAGACAGCATAAATGATGGAGCCAGTATCCAAGGGAAGCCATGGGATTCCAGGGACTTGCCCTCCTCACTCATCACCCCAGGCTGTCTCCATACCTAGAACAGCCCTAGGACATTCTGAGTCCTCAGAGTTGCATGTCTCTCTTTAAGGCAATATATATATATATATAGTAACATTTGGGGTAATACCAAAATCCCATGTTTTAAACTTGAACTCAATGGTGAATAGAGAGATGTGGATAAAGCCATGTGCTTAGGCCTCTAAAAAAAAAAAAAAAAACTGTGGGTTAAAAAAAAATCACTCAGGAAGGCTTGCTATTGCTCCAAAACAGACATCACTTCATTTTTGACACACATGAATCCCAATGGTCATGTCACACACGGTAGGAACTGAAGCTTCTTGCAACAGGAAAGACAAATGCTCCAAGCTGTACAGAATCCTGACCCCCCAGGTCCACCTGATAATGACGCAAGAGACCCTCTTGGGGGCTGTCTTATGATTCTAAAAGATTTTAGAAGGTTTTGTTCTTTTTCCACAATTCAACTAAAACAACTCAAGGTGGTGGCACTAACATAATCCAGAACATGTGCAAAGTCAATAAAGTCCTAATGCCCCACACATCGGAATGTATGGGGGTCACAGTGCAGACCCCACTGTCCATAAAAACCTGTTCAGAGCAGGGCATGGCTGCTCACACCTGAAATGCAGCATTGAGAGAGGCTGAGGCATGGAAATTGCCATGAGTTCCAGGCCTGAGCTAGTGTGAGACCCTGTCTCAAAAACAAACAAAATACCTCTTCATGCTACAGAAACAGGGAAAAGTCTACAGTCTCCTTTGGAGCAGGACTGTCTCGAGGATCCTTTGGTCTCTTTGGGCCTCAGTTTCCTCATCTAGGCTGTGTGTGAGATTCACAAGGCCATCTGAAGCCAAGGATGCTGGTATGTAGGGGGCACTCCATGGAGGCCAGCCCCGCCCCTTTTTACAACAGGACAGAGGACCCGGTGCACACAAATGAGATATGAAAAAGGCGACTTTTGTGCATCGCTATCATTGCTACTGGGGCTTAGGGTTCTCTCCAGCAGCACCTCCTCCTCTTGGATACGGAGATGCAAAGAGGTCCGGACATGGCGGTAGAGTAGTGGACATCAGCTGGGCCCTCTTCCCTTCTGCGGAACTTGGGACTGTAGTCTACTGACTTCAAGGATCTGTCCTGTCTACCTCGGAGGCGCTTAACCCTGCACCTGACCCAGATAGTAGCCGGGACTGGAGCCTCTGGCCTCCTGCTTCCAGTAATGCAATTACTGCCTTCAGGGGCTCAGGTGCGGGGACTGCCTGCTGTCACCCGGGGCTAAACCCCGCCCCTGGAGCGCGGGCACCCGCGCAGACACCGCGGGCACGGACGTGGGCTGGAGAACAGGGTGGCGGGGCGCACGGAGCACCGGGTTCAAACCCGCACAGGTCCAGCGGGGGCGCGGGGGTCCCTGCAGCTCTGGCCACTTCCAGCGAGAGAGAGGGCCGGCGATGTCGCAGGGTCCACGCGAGCGCCACTCCCCGGGAGCCCTGCGCCCGCCCTTCCTCCCGCCTAACGGGCAGCCGCGCCAACTTCCCGAAAGTCGCGGGAGACAGATCCAGACCCGGCCCGAGCGCCGGCGGCGCGCGCCAGGACGCGCCCCGGACGGAAGTGGGTGGAAGCCGCAGCCTTTGTTACCACCCGGGGACCCCGGGGGCCGCCCGCGGCACTCAGTGGCAGCGGCCTGGGGATCGGCCGTCCCCCCGGGCCAGCTCCTCCCAGGTTTCTGCCTCGCGTCCCGCGGGATCGCCAGCACCTCGGGCCTCGGAAGGGGCGCACGGCGGCACGTCCGGGGATCCGCGATCCATGCCCCCCCATGCTGCCTTTCCTATCTCCGGGCCACCGCCGCGGACCATCCCTCACCTCGTCCGGCTTTCCTCGCACCTCCGATGGCGCACCGGCCGCTTTCCGCGCGCCTGCAGCCCCGCAGCTCGGACTTCTTGGCCGCGCCACGGCCACTCCCCGCGTCTGCCCCACTCGGAGCCGCGATCGGGTCCCCCCTTCGGGATGATTCACTTCGCCTTACCTGGAGGCTCACACGAGTCCCCTCCCCTCCGCCGGCCCAACGCAGCGATCGGGAGCTGGCGCCCTCTGCCGGGCCACCAGGAGGGAGTCCCTCGGAACCGGACCAGGGGCTGGACAGACCGACAGACTGGGCGGGGAGCGGAGCCGAGCGCAGGGGTGCCCCTTCCCGGGCCGCCCACCGCGGGTCACCCTTCCCGAGGGAGTCAGCGCGCAGGGACGGCCAGAGGCCCGGGTGGAGAGGACCCCCACCGTGCCCCCGAGCCGGACGGGAACGCACGCCCACAGTCGCCCCCCTTGCGGGCCGGATGGTCCAGTCTTGTCCCCCCTCCCCCGCAGGTATTTCAAGAAAAGCACAAGCCGACTTCAGCATGTTCAGTTACACACACACACACACACACACACACGCACGCACACACGCACACACACACACAGACAGTTTTGCTGTGTTCGCCACTAACTTAGAGTCCCGCGCGTCTCAGTACCTCTCCTCCTCTAGGATTAAAGGGACAGAACGAGGGCGGAGGTCCGTCACGCCCCGGGGTCCTCGGAGCCCCAGGTGCGATCTTAACTGCGGGGTTAGGGGTTCGGGTTGGGGATGAAGGCCTGAGTGGCAGGTCGCTCACGGGCTGGGGGAGTGGCTACGCGACCCAGTCACTCTCCGGTGTAAACACACTTGCAGCGGGTTAGAGTCTCGGCCCCAGGGCCCGGGTGAAACTTTGTGGCAGGACCGGGTGGAGAGAGACAGGAGAGATCTCCGCGCGAGGACCCGCGTCCTGATGGCCACAGCGTCCTCCCAGGCCCCCCAAGGTCCCGACCCCCGCTCACCTTCCGGGTGCTCCTGCCCAGCGGCCTGGGGAACAGAACTCGCCCACCTGCTCTCCGCGCGCCCTCACCTAGGTCCCAGCGGGCCGGGAAGGGGACCTCGGGCTCTGCTCCCAGCTAGAGCTGGCTCTCCCGGAGGGGACAGGGAGAGGGGACACCGCCCCCAGTCTTCGCAGCCGCGGGAGCCGAGCGAGCTGACCCGGCGCCTCCTTCTCGGAGAGCCGGCGCGCGAGTCCCGGGCGCGGCGGGAGGGCGGGCGGGCGCCGGGTATTAATTGTGGGGCCCCCGGTGTCGGCCGGCGGCCGGGCGCTCTGAGTGGCTCGGATGGCGCGCCAGGCCGGCGGGGCCCCCCGGCGACCCACCCCCTAGGCGCGCTCCCGGCCCGGGGACGCGCCCCGCGCACGCGCCCGGCGATCCGGGAGCTCCGGGGCGCTGGTCTCTCACCCACCAGGAGGGAGGAGGGGTGCTCACCTCCGAGACCTCCAGCGATCGGCCGCCAGGAGAGTCCAGCCGTTCTGGGGAAAAGACCTGGCAACCGGGGAGAACATTGAAGCCCGGAAGACTCCTGGCCTGTTGCCAAGGAGACCGTCCTTGCTGGTCCCCTTCCACCTCTGGACAGATGGGGACCATGCCCTACCTCGCATCTGATTCCCCAAAATCTGATGACCTGCCACCCACCCATCCATCGGTGGGGTGGATGACTGATTCTCCATTTAGAGTCGGTGAATTTGCATTTCTCACAGGAGCTCAGGTGATTCCAAGTTAAAGTTTGTGAAAGTGCCCAGCGAACAGCAAAGCGAAGGATAAATTTAAACATGGAAAATGTGTTACATTTCTGCTTCGATGGTGGTGTTACCCTTCAATTTCCCTCCAATGCCTGCTTCACTTCCTCTGAGTGTTAATGTCTTAACTTTTTTCCTTCTAAATACGCACCAAACTCACACAGAGCAACTCCCCCCACCCCTCTTAGAAACAAGAGACCAGATCTATTTTCAAGTGCTGCCTGAACAAGAAATCCCAGACTCTTGACCCCAAGAAAAGTTGATTTTCTCACAGCTCCGGAGAATAGAAGATCAAGGTGTGCTGAGTGTCCACAGGTGTCCTCAGTTCTCCTGAGGCTTATAGATGGCTCTCTGTCCCTGTGTCCACATCATCTTCTCTTTGGCTCTGTGTGTATAATCTGCTCTTATAGGAACATCAGGACTACCCTTATGACCTTATTTTAACTTAATTGTCTCATTAAAGACCTGGTCTCCAAATGCAGTCACATTAGGATGTACTAAAGTCTGGGACCTTAACCTGTAAATGTGGTGGGGGAGGGGAGCACATATTTCATCCCACAGCTATGAACTTCTTAAGAGGTTAGAATTAAAATTGAGATTTTTAAATTTTATTTTATTTATTCATTTTTCAAGCAGAGAGAGAGAGAGAGAGCACACCAGGGTCACCACCTTGTGGGTCTGGCCTATGTGGGCATTGGGGAATCGAACTGGAGGCCTTAGCCACATGGAACTCTGCAAGGATGGGAAGCACTGTCTGAGCATTTCAGAACCTACCTTTTGTACATACATACATACATACATACATACATACATACATACATACATACACAGTAAATCCAGAGTCACCCTTACCTCTGTCCGGCCTTTGGGCAGCTATACCTCTGCCTGGCACCTGTGCCACCATAGCAGGTTCTGGTAGGGCAGCAGGAGGGACTGTGTGGAATAAGATTCCTCCTTGGATCTGGGAGCTGGTGTAGCAGGAAGGAGAGAGGGGACTAGAAGGGTTCTTCTTCATTAGGCAAAGCAGTCATTTCCCTTAATATGACACCTTCCCAAGGCCTCGGCTCCAGGACTCTCCTGCCTCTACTTTGTGCCTTTCTTTGTGGCTTCATCCACCCTTGCTTCTTCAAGCCAAGATCCTCCCCAATCTCCAGATCCCAGGCCTTTCTAAGCACATGGCCCCTCCAAACTCACTATGCCCCTGATTGAACTCTGCTCCCAACTCAGTGTCCCAACCCACTCTGGCCTTGCCTCCTGGGAATACAGGGGGGGGGGCACATCCCAGGCACAATCCTTTGCACTTTGCCAGCTTGGGGCTACCTGCTACTTCCAGCTCAGTGCTTCTCAGAGAGAGGCCCCTCTTCACTGCTTCCACTAGCATCACCAGAGTCCAAGGCTTTGTATGAATTCTCCTCTGCTTCTCAATGTCATCCTTCTAATAAAGACGTGTCTGGCTTCTCAGCCAGCATCCAAACTACTGTGTTTTCAGTCATGTTCCAAAACAGATGCCTTGTGATCCTAATGCATTCCATCCACCCTCTCCAGGTGAGCCCCTGCGACTCAGGAGAACAGTAACTTCCTAGCTTGCCTAGAAAATGCCCCATCTGGGCATGGGATACCTATGTCTCCAAGCTCCAGAAAGGGCCCGCTTGTGCTTTTCTTAGCCTTGAAGAATGTGTCATCCCCTTCCTGCAGCTTCCCAGAGTCACCAGCTGCAGGAAGCCCTCCACCCTCTCTGGACTGATGGCCCCAAGATGGTTCCCACAGCACCCTGCATGGATCCTACTCACTGGCCCGTGATCGTGGTTCACTCACTCACTTCTTGTGACCTCCAGTTTCTGTGAAGGATACAGAAAACAGGGACAATGTCCACTTTTGGAAGCTTGAAGGCTAGATTGGACATGATCAAAAAAATGCATTGCCAGGGGCTGGAGCGATGACGTCACAGTTAAGGCACTTGCCTGCAAAGCCTAACAACCCAGGTTTGATTTCCCAGTGTCCATATCAAGCCAGAAGCACAAAGTGGCACATGTATCTGGAGTTCATTTGCAGTAGCTAGAGGCCCTGGCACAACTATTCTCTATCTCTTCATGTATATATCTATCTCTCACTCTAGTTGAAAATAAATAAATAAAATATTATTTTAAAATGCATTATATACTATATATATACACACACACACACATTTGCTTTAAGGAATGAACGAAGACTTAGGAATTCAGAGAATTTGGTCAAATTTAGCATGCTTACAATTGTCACTTTTCTGATAATAGCTTCTGAAAATTCTTCCCTAAATCTCCTCCTACCTCAATTATAAGCTCTTTTAAAATCCTTCTGTTTCTATTGCCTTCTAAATATCCATGGTTCCTGATAGTTTGTCAATTACTGGTTCTGAAATCTCTCTTGAGGTTCAAGATTCAGTTTTTTTTTTTTTTTAAGGCAGACTCTCATGCAGCCTAGGCTGTCCTAGAACTGACTACATGCTGAAGACAACCTTGAACTCCTGATCCTAATGCCTCCACCTCCTGAGTGTTGAGATTCCCGGTGTGTACCACCATACACAGCCCATCTATTTTTCTATGAAATAAAATTAGAAATAAAAGGACTAAAGTGCATTGTAAATAGTGAGAGTTCTATGAAATGTCAGTTCTGGTTTGCTGTAGTTGTGCCAAAGTTCTAGTCAGCAAATGCAAGCCTTTCCTGTGGGTCATGACTCAAAAGCAGAGTGACCCTGCTTATGCAGCTGGAGCTGTGCTCACCAGAGAACACCACTCTACAGACAGAAGAAAGTCAGAAAAGCAGAAAATATTCTCTGAGAGAGAGAGAGAGAGAGAGAGAGAGAGAGAGAGAGAGAGAGAGAGAGAGAGAGAGAGTCTGAGCCAGGCTTTTAATCAAGAAAGGATACAGCAGAGAACAAAACACAGTGCTCCCTTTGCAAACTGTTGGTGCCCTGCCTGTCAGCGCTTCTGTGGACTAGAGGTGGATGAACACGCGCATGAAGGGAGTAGTGGAGCACCCCTCTTGGCCAGGGCCCATTGGGTGAAGAAGTAAGATCAGTGATTAAGATCAGTGATCCAGAGCAGCCTGGTTTGCTGCCAGATAGAGCCGGTGCTTGCCGAGAGGTCCCAGACATGAGTGAGACACGCATTCACTGGGGATTTCCTAAGCCAGCCTCCATCAGAAGGGTCCCAAGACTGCAAGTGTATTACAGAGCTCTGCTGGTCTGCAAGAAAAGTCATGTTTTCTCGGTGTCCTTAAAGCGGGAGGTGTGGAAGTCCAGAGTCACGGGCATTGCTCAGAGCTCTGATAGTGGCTGGGCTGGAAGGCCACTGAGAGGAGCAGAATGAGCTAGGATTATGTAATGAGGGGAAATAACAAGTGGCTTTTAGAAACTACAACCTTGGTGGTTATGCCAAGTATTTCCAACCCTATGAAATGCCTTTAAACAAGGAATCAAGATCCAGCCCACAAATATTCACAAGGCAACACTCTCCCTCCCTAGCCTGACTTTTAGAATCTCTTAAAGAGGCTGCTGTGTGAAGGGTGAGTATTATTACTAGATGATTTTATCCCTTGCTTCAGTCATTCTAGTTGAGACAGGGTAGAAGAATTGAAACTTGGAACCCAGGAAATAGAGATGAGATTTTTTTCAAAAGAAGACAAAACAGAGAGTTTCTAGTTAAGATGGCGAAAGAGGAGCCATGCCAAAAACAACAGGGGGGGGGGAATAAAGACAAGATCACACAAGATTATCCCTCTTTCCAAAGCATGAAGATGTCAGAGAAAACTGAGGAGATCCAAGATCTATCAATATGAGATAAAAAGATAGCTGCTTGCCTACTACCTCTACCTCATCTGCCAGGGCCCACAAGAAATTGCAGAGGAAATGGCAGCACAGTATTGCTCCCCCTGCTGGACTGACAACTAGCTCCAGAGGAAAAGCAACAGACACATTGATTAAAACCCATCGAATCAGAAACCCATTGGCTTCAGAGAACTCAACACTAAACCAGACTGCTAACAGACCCACCAAGGCTCAGGGACCATTGTGGAAGAGGGGGAAGGAAACTTGTAAGAGCCACAGGGTGGGTAGAAATATCCTGAGACCTAGCCCCCACCTCCACAGACCTGAGACCCCAATTACACACAGTGAACACCAACAAACCCACTGAGGAAAGCTCTCAAGGAAAGTGGGACGGTTGGGGGTGGGGATGCAGGTGGCATAAGACTCTCCCTTTGTAAAAAAATTTTAAAAATTAAAATAAAAAAATAAGAAGACAAAACTGATGACCAGAAACAGCCAAAATTTAAATAAAGAGATCTTTAAATGACAACTTCTCTATTCTCCTACTTATAAATAGAATACACTTGGCTATGAATATTATTACAGAATGATTACAGAATTATGTTTTGGACTTATAAAAGGAATAGAATCTGAATGAAATCAGACTGGTAAGCGCTCAAAAATGGGTCCCAGGTTCTTGTTCAGGTTTTTTTTTTTGGGTGGGAGAAGTGAAATAAAAGTCAGAATGAGTTGGCGAAAATAAGATGTACTTTTGAAAAATTCCTGAAGTCTGAATTTTTTTTGAGGTTAGGTCTTGCTCTTGCCATTCATTATGCAGTCTCAGGTTGGCCTTGAACTCATGGCAATCCTCCTACCTCTGCCTCCCGAGTGCTGGGATTAAAGGCATGCACCACCACACCTGGCTTTTTCTGAAATATTCTTTGATATTATTTATAGCACAGGGACATCTCAACCTTTGAAAGGAGACTAGATGCGTGTCCGTTGGATTTTTTTCCCCTAGATACAAAGATTTTTCAGCTATATTTTATTTTCTGTGATCTAACTTTATCATTAATCATACTTTGAAAGAGTATTTACCAGCAAGAGGAAATTATAACCAAATGAATATGTTTGTTTGTTTGACGAGGTAGAATCTCACTATGTAACTCTGGCTGTCCTAGAACTCATGGACTCAAGTGACACTCCTGCCTCAGCTCCTCAGTAGCCAGGATGCAGGGCCACACCACACTGCTTGGCTTGGACCGAAGGTTCCAGCAAATATTGCATGGATATCACTGCCCGCGGGGGCAGTGATCATACAGATACACACACCGCTTGTGGGTTGAAGAACGTGTGCTTTTTATTGCGGGGAACGAGGCAGAATATATAGAGCTTCCTGGTCAATCAGGGAGCTAATGGTAAGAACCTGTGCATAACGGCCAATGGAGATCACCTCCTGAAACTCATTAAGCTAAGCCCCTCGTGGCAAGCTGTCAGGTGCCATCCTGAGATTAAGCCAGGGTGTGCCTCCAAAGGCCCCCAAAAGCTTTCGCCCCTGACACATGGAGGTGAACAGAATGAGTTTGGGAGAACCAAGGCTCTTCTGCAGGATCCTGGAGGCATTTCCTTTCCAAGCCTGCCTCCCTGGGCACTGCCAGCTGTTGTTAGACAACTGAGCCGGTAGCCAGCCCTCACCCTCTGGCAGAATGGCCGAATGCACATCAGTCTCCGGAGCTGGTGAAGCAGACCATTTTTGGTCAAAGGGGTTGTAGAAAGCATACCACAAGTCACATCACACTCTTTAAGGGCCTTGTGGTGGGAAGTGGCCCAACAGCTCACGATAAGGGTGTTAGCAGCTGAATTCAACCAAGTATAAATGACATCAAGAAGTGACTTTGTTGTGTGCCCTACTGTCCCCCCCCCAACTTCCTCCTTCCAGCCTCCTGTTGTCTGACAGGACTTCTG
This sequence comes from Zapus hudsonius, assembly GCA_004024765.1. Taxonomy (NCBI): domain Eukaryota; kingdom Metazoa; phylum Chordata; class Mammalia; order Rodentia; family Dipodidae; genus Zapus; species Zapus hudsonius. The sequence goes on from PVHP010005842.1 coordinate 17,336, forward strand.
TAGTTTAACATTTCTCTGCCTCACCATCCTGTGAAAGTGACAGAGCCCATGGCTTCTGTCCTAAGCTGTGCTACTTTGGGCCAGTTAAATAATCTCTCTTTTCTTTAGTTTCCACATCTGTAACCTGGGAATAACAATAGAGCCTCTTTTTCTCAGGGAAGTTGTGAAGAACTAAGCATATTAACTCAACTTTGGATACTGCCTCAAACCCAGCAAGTGAACAGTAATTGTCATTAACCATTCTTAATCATTACAATGAAAACTCAGCCAGCATTCCCACAGTAAGGCATCTATTTGAACAAAAGACACAGTAATTAATTTTTTTGAGGTAGGGTCTCACTCTAACCCAGACTGGCCTGGAATTCATTATGTAGTCTCAGGGTGGCCTAGAACTCATGGAGATCCTCCTACCTCTCCCTCCCAAGTGCTGGGATTAAAGGCGTGCGCCACCATGCCTGGCCACATTAATTTATTTGTTGTTTCCACCCATGTGTGGATACTGAGCGAGTACCTCAGTACCATCATCCACCTGTCCGTTCTATGTTGAAATAATAACTTCTTGAGCTCCTTAGGCCCTGTGCAAGATGCCAGAGAGACAGATGCTATCAGCCTGTCTTTATTGGAGCTAAGAAGGCAAAGTAACATTTTTTTTTTTTTTGGTACTCACTGACAGGTAAAAGCTCATTTGTCCTGTTACATTTATTTGTTTATTTATTATTTGTTTTGTCTTAGATGTGTTCAGGGTGGTATGGTTGTAGACTGATTTGTTTTAGTTTAGTTTCTGAGACAGGGTCTCACTGTAACTTAGGCTGACTGGAACTTACCCTCCTCCTGAGTGCCGGATTCACAGGCATATCTATTTCTGCATAAAAGATTGTTCATTAAGTTCCTTGACAGCTGACCTCCGCTCTGTACCTGAAAAGAAATTCACTCTCTGCTATGAGCGTCTTTAATGCTCAGGAACCCTACATTGCTCAGCTAACATTCTCACATGGAGGACTCATGAAGCAAGGGGTGCCCCTCAAAGGGATCTCCACGGCCTATGCTCAGGCAAGGGACACTCACGAGGGACACAGCTGGGACAGAGGAGTAGAATGGAGCCAGTGTAGAAGTGTGACAAAGTGGAAAGAAAGCCCTTGAGGAAGTCTCCCAAGGTAATGAAAGGTCATTATTGCCATTTTTATGGCACCACCAAGGTGCCCGAGTGACTGTCGCAGGCCCAGTCTGCCTGCTGAGCACTGGCCCACGCACACTCTTCCCACTTGCCCAGCTTCCTAATGACTCAAAGTGGCACCTGCCCCACACTGGTTTACCTGTAACCATGCAGCATACTGAGTGACATCAGTCCACAGGTCATAATGTATCCTAAACAGCTTTGAAGCCTAATCTAAGCCAAAGCCCACGACTGCAATGAAGCTGTTTCCTCCCATTCCTTCCTGTGAGACAGCAGGCAGCTGGTGTTGGCACACCCAGGGCCTGGCTGGCATGCTCAGGGCCTGGCTTTGCCTGGCTGAATCAGACTTTGTGCCTCAGCTCTTGTAGACGAACACTTTTCTTATCTGTCCAACCTGCTCATCAAAACAACCCTCACATCCTCCTTAGAAAACTACCCTCAATATAAGCCAAGATTTTAGTGAATATGACAATTAAAAAAAAACACCACCACAGCAACACATTGTCCCTTTCAGTATAAACTAGATCATCTTAGGCAATCAACAGCAAACATTAGAGGCAGAGGCCTGCAGAGCTTTCTGCTGCTGGCATGCTGGTCCTTCTGCCCCTAACCTGATATGTCTTGAAGTAGATGATATAAGCAGAGCCATAAGAAACCCAACTCCAGCAAGTTAAAGCCAACAGGCTTTCTTAGCTGCATCCCCAAGTACATCAGAATCCACCCCAGGGGATCACCTGTCCTGATGCTGGAGGACTCAAAAGGCTTTACTGGTCATGCCTGGACACGGTCTGTGGGAGTTAGCACTGCCAGTCCAACCAGGAGGAGGTTTTCAGTCAATTTACAGGAATATCTCAAGACCTTGCCCTTGAAGTTGCATTTAAATCCTCCAGGGCGTTCCTCCAAAGGGCTCCTTGAGAGCCAGCAGGAAATCTGTGCTGAAGATGAAAATCTGAAGCTAATCACAGGTCCTCAGGACAAGCTTTCCTTCATGCAGTGGAACAGATCTTCCTAAGAGATCAGGACACCATCCAGCAAAGCACCCATGTTATCAGGGCTCAAGGATCAATTGCTGGGTTTGCTGGTGTAACCTAGGGCATAGTAAACACTTCCTAATTAGGGCTACTTTGTGTGAGATGGATGGTTTGAATATAAAATGCCCCCCCCCCATTGTAGTCAACTTCTTGTTGCTGACAGACAGAACCCAATCAAAAAAGCAGCTTGTGGAAGAAGAGGGTTTATTTTGGTTTTCAGATTTGAGGAGAAGCTCCATGATGGCATGGGCAGAGGGGTGGACATTTCCTGGCCAACATCAAGTGGACAACAGCAGCAGGAGAGTGTGTCAAACACTGGCAAGGGGAAGCTGGCTATAATTTCCATAAGCCCGCCCCCAACAATGCACTGCCTCCAGGAGGCTCCAAATTGCCATCAGCTGGGGACCTAGCATTCAGAAGACAAGTTTATGGGGACACCTCAGCCAAGCCACCACACCCCCATTGCCTAAGTGCAGACTTAGTCCTCAGCTGGTGGCAATGTTTGGAAAGGTTGTGGAACCTTTCAGAGGTGGAGCCTTGCTGGAGGAAGTGGATCAGTGGGGGCTGGAGGTGTTACAGGCCATCCCTGCTGGCTCTCCTTTCTCCCTCATGATGTGAAGCGGTAATACTGGCTGCCTGATCCTGCCATGCTTCCCCCCACCAAGATAGACTTCCCCTCAAAATGGTAAGACAAAATAAACCTCTTTCTTCCCATAAGCTGCTTCTGGTCAGGTATTTTGTTCCAGCAAGGAGACAGGAACTGATGCACCAGGAGTGATAAGTTGTCTCCAGCTCTGCCATTCCATCATTCCATATTGCCTTTCTTTGACCAGGTCAACAGGAAAGGTTAGATGGTTTTCAGCTGAAAGCCCCACAGTGCTTTCATTCTGGCTTCAGGGCTGAGGGCCCGTATCTGTTCCCCTGAATTCTTCCTTGCAAGCATTGTCCCCATGGGAATGCTGCATCTGGCTCCAGGCCCTGCGGCTGTGCTGGACAATGTCCACAAGAAGAAAAACACACCATCCCTGCAATTTCTTTAGGGAAATAGAGACATAAGTTTTCCCTAAGCCACTGGGAGTTTCAAGCACCTGGTACACCTGGTGTAAGCCTGTAGTACATGTGATTATCCACAAATGAATCACCAGTAGAGAGATAGCAGGTCCTTCTGGCCACTTGGGCCCCACATAGGACCACACAAAGGGAACTGGTCATGTTCTTCTGGAGTTCACATTTGTGGAGGGGGGAAGAGAGACTTGAAAAAACTGGAATTCTGAGTCTGGAGAGATGACTCAGCAGTTAAAGGGGTTGGTTTGAAAGTCCGATGGCCTGGATTCAATCCCCCAGCACCCACGTAAAGCCAAATGCACAAAGTGGTGCATCTATCCGGAGTTTGTTTGCGAGGGCAAGAGGCCCTGGTGCATTCATCTCTCTCTCTCTCTCTCTCTCTCTCTCTCTCTCTCTCTCTGTATATGTGTGTGTTGTGTGTATGTGTGTTTGTGTGTCTCACCTTGCAAATAAATAATGAATAACATATTTAAAAATTGGAATTCTGTTACCAACTAATGAAGAGAAAGAAGAGAGGGAAGAGAAGGCAGAAAGAATGGTGAAGAAAAGTCCTCTACCACAGAATATGTCTTTAAAAATATTTTATTTATTTATACATTTATTTACATATTTACTTATTTACTTATTTTGAGAGATGGAGAGTGTATGGTCACGCCAGGGCCTCCTGCTGCTGCAGATTAATTCCCAACTCATGCACCACTCTGTTCATTTGGCTTTCCATGGGTATTTGGGAATTGAACCTGGCTTTGCAAGCCAGTGTCTTCAACCACTAAGCAATCTCTCCATCTTCTGAGCTGGAATATTTAATGACCTGGGCTAGTTTCTAAAGAAGCCAGCACTTCTCCAATGTTGTCTACCTGTCAGCCTTGCCCTGGAGGACAATGCCAAGCAGAGCTTCCGTTCCACCAGCAATGATATGTGGAAGGTAAATGGAAGAATATCACCCTTCGATATTCAGAGACAATTTTTACTACTGTGGCATAAACCTAGTTTATTTTGACTGGCACAATGGAAGTGAGTTCTGTGCACATGTCCGTGTGTGCGCACGTGTAAGCACACATGTACGTGTACAGGAGCCATCGGAAAGGGGAACTGTCAGATATATACAGCAGGGCTTTGATAAGAAGAGAAAGGAGAGAACGTGCCATAGAGATAAAACTCCCCAAGGTTCTCTTCTGCTTCTGCATAGCTTACAACCAACTGCCTTTCATTTCAAACAAGCCTTGGAAGAAAGACAATGTCTCCTCTAATAAAAGAGCAGGTTTGCCTACACTTTGGAAAGTGGTGATACATCCCCTTCGGAAGCAAAGGCAGGTACTGTCTGTCCAGTACGATGAAGGTGAAGTCTCCCTCCAAAGCAGAACTAGTGTCCTTTGCACATAAGACTGAATTGGAGTTCAAGGCTCCTCTGGGCAATGAAGCCCACCAGGTAAGTGACAACCCCTGTGACAACTGAGGCTTGAGATATGAATTCAGACATTTGACTATGACTTCCATGAGTAACAAACTGTCCTTTGTCTCTGACCTGGGGGTCGCACGTTTCTTGCTGGCATTCTTGAAGCTGTGGTGGGTTCTCTTGTCACTAATGTAGCAGGCTGAAATCTCAGACCCTTTATAATTCTGACATATGGTTGTTTATGGACAGGTAACATTCCTAATAAAGTTTAGAGGAAAAAGGGTGAGAGAAAATTTTTGCTTATCTCTGGACTTTGCCCAAAGAAATCCATCTTTAAAAATCAACATTTCTGGGTTTCTTTCTGGCCAGTTCTCTGGGCACAGCCTCTGTGCTGGGTTGAGACATGTTCAGCTACTGCTTTCGACTCATAGAATATTCTCTGGAATCTTCACAGTCACCTGAGAATCTGATCTACTAGCTGGAGAAAACAGATGAGAAGACCACCCAGGGGCACCACCTTCAAACTTCCTCAGCACTAGTCTCTGTGTTCTGTCTTCACTATCGGAGAAGCTTGGCACTTAGCATTTCCAAGTTGAAAATGAAATGTGCTTGGTGCTAATCCTATTTGGACAGAGTAAGGAATTGATTCTAAAGGTTGAGTGTAAACTTTAACATCTAACTTCCAAAAATGTCACCTGCCACATTCTGAATGAAGACCACATGGAAGACGTCAGGGCACAAAGGACAATGGAGTTTGCACAATTCTTGGCAATATGTATTTTTCCTAAGAGTTCAGTATCAGAAGTCTAAGTTCTCTTTGCAAGATGTTATGGAGTTATGAGAGGTCATGCATGAGATATGGACTGAAAAAAAGATATCTTCAAAGACATATAATGACTGAAATATATGTGTGTGAGTGCATACATAAGCAAAAGACACAGAATCGAGGCTTCATGGGAAATAACCTTAGATCAGTCTAAGTCACTGGATGAGAATTAAATAACTTTTAAAAATGCATCTTCACCATGGCAAACTATCAATTATCCTTTATCCTCATCTATGAGATGCTGGGGAAACCTTTTCTCAGAGTGAAAAAGACATCATGAGTATAGCGTAATTTTGCAAAGGTCTCAACTCATCTACCTCTGGTGTTAAATTCATTCCTTCACTCCATCTAAACCCCCGTTAATGTGCTAGTGTAAGCCAGAGAAAACCTTTCCTCCTAGAAATGGTCAGAGAAGAAGGTTTAATTTTAAAATGTGATAAGTGCCATGAGTAAAATACAAACAGTATTCATTATACCAAGAGGACAGGACCACTTTTGGGAGGGTGGCTGAGAATATTCTCTGAAGATTTGGCCTAGGAGCTGAACTTTCAAAGCTGTAAGGAACTCACAGTACAAAGAAGCCAGTATGGAATGAGGAGGATTGGCAAAAGATTATTCTAGGTCCAGAGAACAGCATGTTCAAAAGATCTTTTGGCAGAATGATTTTAAGGGCAATGAAAAGGGGCAAGACCAAAATGTTTGGATAATTCAAGCAGCAAGGCATGTTGTGATAGAAATCAAACAACATACCCACGAGTCTGAAATGGTGTTAGACAAATGAATAAATAAATTAGCTGGGAAGGAATTATATTGATTCTAGCAGAATTCTAATGAATCGCTGGAGACAAACTGATGGAAATGGGAAAAATCAACATTTGGCGAGAACCACAATACTGATGAACTGCATCTAAGGATGTTTCATTGTTGCTAAAATCAGTGCACAACGTGTGATGAGCAGAATAATTACACAGACCCAAAATATCTCTCCCATGTGAGAAAAGAATAGCTGAATAAAGCAGGATATGAAGACACCATCTCAACCAAGGGCTCAACGTTAGCATTACCAGCCAGGATGTATGTTGATTTCATGTGCCTCCTGACAGAATACAATAGCATTTCTGAAATACCCTGACCTAGGATAAATGAACCCCAAATTCCAACATGAGAAACCATGATGTCGGTAACTCCTGTGTTTATCAAGATGATAAACAGTGAAGGGTTCTAAGGATCTGCATGAGGTCACAGAAGACCAAGGAGCTATGACACCCACGTGTGCAAGGAAGAGCCACGGATTGGATCTTGCAACAACTGGTAAAAATTCAAAAATGTCTATAGATTGGTTAGTAGTTTTGTATATTGTATATTAATGTTACCTTCCTAAATGTGATCATTGTATTATGCTTATGTAAAATGTTCTCATTTGGGGAAGTTGGTCAAAGGGTATGCAGAAAATCTTTGTGTTATTTTTGCAACTTTTTGGGTTTTTAAAATTAATATTTTATTATGAATAATTATATACAATGTATGAGCAAATATTGTGAAGATGCCCCCATTTCCCTCCTCTTTGTCCCCTACCCACTGGGGTCCCTCCTCGGTGTGTGTATTGGATCAGTCCATAGGGTAGGGGATTATGGACTGCACCAGAGGTAGCCAGTTTTTTTTTCTCTTTTCCCCCTTTGTGTGCTGTTTTGCAACTTTTTTGTAAGCTTGAAATTATTTCAAAATAAAAAGTTAAGGGCTGTCACTTTTGGTTAGAGAAGCTTCTCTTTTCAGATGGCAGTGACCACTAGGGTTATTCCAAACTCACCAACATACTGGGAAGAAATAACAGTGGTGTGCTCAGCATTGAGACATCTCTATCACATCCTCCAAGGCTCAGGGACCATTGTGGAAGAGGTGGTAGGGAAAAACGTAAGAGCCCAGAAAGGGGAGAAGTGCTTTGTAATACTGTCTTCCAGACACAAAGTGGCTGTTGCATTCATGACCTCACACTGGCTGATGCTATCTATACAAACCTGCATAATAGGATGAGGGGGGAATGATGACAACAAAATAGAAGAGAGATCAGTTAGAAAGAAGGGATTTAATGGAGGGAGAATTCAGGAGAAAAGAGGGTGGTGGGAGGAGAGTTATATGACCATGGTATATTGTCAATGCTAAAAAGTCAAGGGCTGGAGAGATGTCTCAGTGGTTAAAGGCACTTGCTTGCAAAGCCTGATGATCCAGGATTCAATTCCCCAGTAGCAAGTGCACAAAGTGGCACACGATACATCAGCCCATTTGCAGAAGCTATAAGCATTGATGCATTCTCTCTCTCTCTCTCTCTCTCTCTCTCTCTCTCTCTTAAATTAAATATGGTTTCTAAAAAAGAAGTCAGGCGTGGTGGCTCTAGCCTATAATCCCAGCATTTGGGTGACTCATGAAGGAGGATCAGTATGTGTTCAAAGCCAGCCTGAGCTACAGAGTGAACTGGGCTAGAGACCCTGCCTCAAAAAAGTAATTCTTTTAAGTTTACAAAAGGAGGAAAAGGAAAGACAGTTAGGATAGCTGGAGTGTATATAATATGGGGAAGAAGCCGGTGAGGTGCGGGGCCGGAGACCATACAGGGTTTGGAGGGGAAGTGAGGATTTGGGCTTTATTCCAAGGGTAAAAGAAGATGGTGGGGGAGAATTTCCAGAGACATGCCCCCCCCTCAGTAACAACATACATAGGGGGGTGGAACCGGGCTGACTCCTAGGCTATCCATAACCCCCTACCCTATAGACTGATCCAGTTTGCCCACAGAAGAGGACACCCAGCTGATTGGTGACAGAGAAGAGGGAAATTGGGGATCTGGGGATACCAACACATTATTTGCTCATACAGTGTATCTAATTATGGCTAATAAAATTTTTAAAAAATTAAAATTAAAATTAACAACAAAAAAGATGTTGAAGGTATGGGCAGGGCATGGCCCCTGATGGTGGTAGGGGATAGGATCATGGGCTACAGGTGTGCTGGAAGCAGGTGGAGAGGTCAGTACGGAGGTGTCCCGAGCACGCAGCAGAGAAGGCGCTGCAAGCCTTGCCAAGGGGAATGACGGTAAGAATGGATGAACATGGTGGAGCCTCCAGATATTTAGGAAGTGAAGTCATTGAGTGATGTGGGCGTGGAGAATGACAGCAGGTGGGTGTTAAGGATGACTGTACATTTCTGGATTTTCCAACTAGAGAAACAGAAAGAATGTATTCACCAAGGTAGATAGATGCTGAACAGGAAGAGAGGTTGTGCACTCAGCATTGGCTACTTTGAGTTCATTGTTCTTTGGAGAGACCCAAATAGCAATGTCAGAAAAGATAAAGCAGATCAGAGCCAAGGTCATAGGTAAATTGGGAAGTTGATCGTTGAAGTAAATTGTGCTAGAAATAGTGGAGAATAGAGATACACAGGAACAAGATGTTACAGTTTATCTTAAAAGGTATAAATATTAAGTCATGAGTGAAGTCCTGTATAAACAGAGAAGAGACCTTGCTCCCAGAGGAAGTGCTATTGGCAATAAGCTGAGAACTACGCATGGGGGAGATACCTATGTCTGGTTAGTTGGAAGGTAGATCTAGCCTCACAGGTCCAGCTAAGAGTAGTAGTAATTTTTTAAGGTAGGGTTAGCCCGGCTAACCTGAAATTCAATATGCACTCTCAGGGTGGCCTCAAGCTCATGGCGATCCTCTTACCTCTGCTCCTGAGTACTGGGATGAAAGGTGTGTGTCACCATGCCCTGCCTAGGAGTAGTTCTCAATGAGAGATCTGGGCTAGGAATCATCTAGACCAGTATCAACACAGCATGAGAGTGATACGGGTTAGGAGCAGGGGAGCCTTTTTCCGGTAGATAATTAGCTAGTGACAGGACCGTGTTAACATGGATGTCTCCTTACCTGCTCTGGCAGGACTAGAACCCACATCTGATCCAGTCTCACCCAAGATACTGCAAGCTATAACTCCTGAGCAGTGCTTCTTGCTTTCTCTCAGCTTGGCACACCTGTGGGCTGCCCCTTCTTGAGTCAGTCTTGTGAGCCCACCCATCAATCAGACTCCTCCCTTACATACCTGAGTCTGATGATGAGGCTCATTCTAATTGGGTGTTTGATCCATATAACAGGGACTGGTACACACCTGGAAGCCTCTTGCCCCCTTGCCCCTGGGCCCCTTTCCCTCTTGCCCCCTTAGCCCCTTTGCTTCTGGTTGGCTCTTGGCACCTTCGGTAAGCTCTTGGTTCTTTCCCAATGTGAGGGGGATTTTCTCTGTTTCTTCTTCTTCTTCCCAGCCCTGCCAGCAAGGGAGAGAATTTTTCTTTGGGTGTTTTCCTGATTTGTTTTTTTGTGCTTTTCTGGGTTCCCCCACCCTACCTATGTGATCTCTCTTTAAGCTTTGAGCACCTTTTTCTCTCTTTTAGTAGTCTTCCCTCTGATCCTAACTCTACTTAAAATAAATCTCATAATTCATAATTGCCCTTTCTCAGAGTCTGCATTTTCAATTCCTCGATAACTTGGACCAGAACCAGAAGTTTAGGTTCTCTGACCTGGGGCCTCCTGAGTTTCTGTGGCTAGCTAATCCCTCCCCGAAGTCCAAGGGAAGAAGGATGCTTTCAAGTTCTGGGTGGTTTTGTGTCACTGCTTCCCCAGATTTCACCGCGATGGGATTGTGGATGCTCCAGGGTGTGCCCCAGCCTGCTTTGTTACAGCCCCTCCCCTCAAAAGTCCCCAAAACACATCCCCAGGGCACTGCAGACCGTTCTCAAGGTTCTTTCAAGTATCTCTTGTTGGTTGGCATCATGTATTTCAGAGTGACTTGGGGTACCACCTCTGGGCATTTCTGTTTTAATAAGAAATTGACTCATTCACCCCAATCAGATTCTGGAGTGGTTACTTTGGAGAGAGCAGCAATGTCAGGTTCAGAATGGCCTCTCTTCAGGATCCACATTAAGGTCCCATCTTCTAAGTGTCCCCAGTCACTTCAGAACAAAAGAACAATTTCCCACTGTCATGGTGTGATCCAGGTATCCCCTACAAACAAATGAAAGTGTTCTGAGTGATGGATCCTCAGCTGATGGCAGTTTGGGTTTCACAACCTTGCTGGAGCTGTGTTGTTGGCGGTGGGTTTATGGGGTTATAAGCCAGCTTCCCCTTGCCAGTGTTTGGCACACCTTCCTGCTGCTGTTTGCAGTGCTGTGGTGGAGGTGATGTCCACCCTCTGCTCATGCCATCATTTTCCATGCCAGGATCCCTCGAGTCCGCAAGCCAAATAAACCCATTCCTCCACATGCTGCTTTTGCTTGGGTTCTTTCTGCACAGCAACAGAGAAAGCTGACTGCAACACCCACCATCTCCCATTGTGAGATGCACTGTCCCCTCACCAGTAAGTTGACTCTAGATCACACTTGTTATTGAAGCAAGGACGGGTGGAAGATGGTGGGTAAATATCCCAGAATTGCATATGGGAATAAGCTGAGGTCTGGGCTCCTTTCTTTTCTCAGATTCACAAACCACAATTCAAAGACCTTTAACTCCTCCCATAGAGTCAGACCAGTTGGAATTTGGTCTCTAAACTTGACTAAACGATCTTCCAGGGTCTCCTCTGATCTTGGCCAAGATCCACTTGAGGACTTCCATTTAGAGGAAGTCATTTCTTAGGTGTCATTTTCCTCCATGAGTTTCTCCAGGAAGTTGCCAGACAACTTTCAGGTAACATCTGCTTTTTCCTCAGTACTTCTGTTAATGACTAAAACAATGGGACAAAGTCATAATGAGAGATTTAATGAACTCTCAACAAGTAGTTGGCAATAGAAATTCTAATAAGCTCCACCATTTATATAAAGCAAAATATGGACTGGAGAGATGGCTCAACAGTTAAGATACATGCCTGTAAAGTTAAGGACCTGAGTTCGAGTCCCCAGTGCCCACATAAAGCACAAAGTAGCACATGCAGCTGGAGTTCATTTGCAGTGGCTATAGATCCTGGTGTGCCCATTCACTCTCTCTCTCTCTCTCTTCTTTCTCTTTCTACTTGCAAATAAGTATATATATTTTTTAAAAATCAAAATACTTAGAATCATATTGAACAAGATGTATATGTACAATAAAAATTATAAAATTTAGAGAAACAACTCTAAACAACAAAGATGCCAAGGTATATGACACGGGTCTTATATATGTGTTTGTAATAGATTTTCAACATAGTTATTATATCCAGAACACATAAGAGACCTCAAAACTTAATAATAAATAATCCAATAAAAATTAAGTGGAAGATTTGAACGGACACTTCATATAAAATGTTATATGAATGACCAATTAGCGCATGAAAAGATACTCAGCATCATTCCTTACTAAAGATCTACATATCAAAAGCTCAAAGGAAACCACTAACCACCCATCAGAATGTCTAAAATTAAGAAGACGTGAATTTCAAAGCTGACATTGGCAAGGACGTAAAGCAATAGAACTTTCATACATTGCTGGTAGGAAACAAAATTGTGCAACCACGATGGAAAATGATTTGAGGCTTTCTTATAGATTTAAAGCTACACTTTAAAAGATATGCCCAGAAATCCTGCTCCTAATACTTATCCAAGCGAAATGAGAACATATGTTCACAGAAAGACATGTAGAGCTACGTTCACAAGCGTGGGATGAACTCTAAGCCTATTAACAGGTAAATAGATATACATTGAGGTATAGTCATGTGAAGAACTTGCTAGCTAGGCATCCATAAAAACAAGATTACTGATCTACACAATGACGACATGGGCGGATCTCAAAAACACTGGATAAAGCAAGCTGAGCACATCAACGAATGTGTGCTGTGTTTTCTCATTGGTACGACCTACCAGAAAAGACCCAGTCAATCCATATTGACAGAAAGCAAATTAGTGGTTGCCTGAAGCTGGTGGGAGTGGGAGGAGAGCTGAGTGGGAAGCAACCCAAGGGAATTTTCTAGGCTGATGGTCGTGGTGGCATAATGAGGTGTGCGAACTTGTCAGAACACGTCAAAATGTACATTAAATGTGCATTAAAATGATACCTTGACAGAGCTGGTATTTTTTTCAATTTAATGAGTAGAAAATATTATGCTATAACAATTTCAAGTCATGAGTAGACTACACAGAGAGTGTTTCAGTTCCTGGGAAAGCTCTTTCTGTAAAATGCATATTCTTTCACAGCAACCTTGGGTCCTTCTTGGAGCTGTTCTGTGAACAAGAACTTGGCATGGGAGCCGGGCTGGGAGTTCAGTCTGTTTATGCTGAGTCACTGTGGACCTGAGAATCGCTCAGGGACTTTCCCTCCTCTTCTAGGCTCTGGTCTGCATGTCTAATTTCTAAGGCTGCCTGATTTCTTAGGCTAACATCTCTTCTTCATCTCAACCTCTAGGGGTGAGGGGTGGCGGAGGTGGAGGAACCTGTGTTTGTTTAGACAACATTTCCCAATTTCCCAAGTCTTTCCAGTGTTCCCAGGGATAGGGAACTTAACTATTTCCCCCTCCTTTTCCCTCTTCTCTTCCCCTCCCTCCTTCTTCTGTCTAGGCACTCAGATCATATTCCTGATTCTGGGAAAATGGGCCAGGGTGGGGGGTTCCCTTCTATTTCAGAGTGTCCTAGGGGCTCAGGAAAGACTGAATGAACCAGCCAAAGCAGCCTGTGGTTGCAGTTACCAGCACATTCGATGTTTCTATGTTGAGACTTTTTAGTAAAAGCTTCCTTTGAGAAAAAACAGGTGGCCAATGCCCCAAAGTAATGGATTTAATAGGATTATACTTTTAGTTTGTCCATTACCCAGGGTATAATTCAAACTGTTTAGCCCTGCTCACCGGGCCTTCAAACTGGTATTTCTTTGTCTCTATTACTTGTTTTTTTTTTTTTTCTTAAAATGGGTTCTATGCTATCTAGGCTGGCCCCGTGAAGTCATAACCCTCCTGCCTCAGGTGTTCCCCCCTGAGTGCTGAGGACAGTCTGGAAGCTCTGCTTTCCTGTGTCCTTCCTGGGAACCCAGCTCTGCTGCCTTTCAAACCTCAGCTAAAAGCTGAAGTCCTGGGCAAAGTCTTCCCTGAGCTCCCACATGAGGGTGAGCCAGCCCTCCTCCCTCAGCTTGGCTTTGGCACTTACCTGACAGGCCCACAGTGACTCATCTGCTGTCTCCTTCCCTCCTCTCAAAACATCCAGCTTATGGAGGGCAGACAGTGTCCCTATCAGCCTTTATAACCCCAGTGCCCAGCACTACTCCCAACCCCTTGTAAGCACACAATTATTTATGGCTGTGTGTGTCAGTAAGAGTGCAGGGCCGTCTCAGACCCAGGTACTGAATACCAGCTTCTGGTTTATCTTATATAAAGGTGAGAAGGGAGCTGTGCATTTGTATAGCCATCATGTAAGGTAAAAGGGGTGCAGGCTGTACTCAATCCAGCATTGGACAGGACTGGATCAGCAAGCGAACCATTTCCAGTTAGAATAATTGGCATAGAAGACTGTTCATTACTAGTATTTCCTCTGTGTCAAAAACCAGGCTAAGGATTTACATGCTATTTTCATTTCCAGTGGCTCTTATAACAAAGAACCACAAATCGGGTGCCTTAAGTCAACAAAAAATGTTCTCTCATGGTTCTAGAGAGCAGAAGTCCAAAATTAAGGGGTCAAAAAACAGGGCCAAGTTCACAGTGAAGATTTGAGGGAAGAATCCTTCCATGTCTATCCCAGATTCCTTGGTTGTACACAATCCCTTCTTCTTATGAGGAATTCTTATGAGTCACTGGTCTTAGGGTAGCGACTTCATCTGCCAAGACTATTTCTAAAGAAGGAAGTATTCTAGGTTGGGCATAGAGAGTGTGAGACCACTAATCTACAGTGCCTGCATGCATAATCCCATCTATTATAGACAACTACTGGGAAAGCAGGTGTTCCTACAGTTCTTTGGTTGTACAGGAAAAAAAAATGAAAGTGCAGAGAGATTACATGGTTGCCCAAGGTAACACACCAGGAAGTGCCAAGAACTCAGATTCTTTATCAAACATTCACTATGATCTACCACTCTTAAAGCTTAAAAATAACAAAAATCTTTAAAAAATTGTAAGCTACATCATTAACTTAGAGAGTAATTGTGCCAGGCATAGTGGTGCACAGCTTTACTCCCAGCACTGCGGAGGCAGAGGTAGGAGGATCACTGTGAGCTTGAAGCCAGCCAGGGACTGCAGAATGAGTTTCAGGTCATCCTGGGTTACTACTTGCTTTATGGTCTTATCACACCCCCCACTCAATTTCTATGTTGAAATGTACTCACCATTTTATTGATGAAGGTGGACTCTACTGATATGATGACAGGGAACACGCTTAGGCCCCTTTGCCCTTGGGCCAGGCTGACTCTCTTTAGAGGACTCTCCTGGAAGCAGAGGTACTAAGCCCTCCTCAGACCCCAAGTCTGCCAGTGCCTTGATCCCGGACTTCTCAGCTTCCAGCACAGTGGAGAAATAAAAGTTTGTTCTTGATAAATTACCTAGTCTCGAGTACTTTGTAAAGTAGTAATACAATCCAAGACACTTTCCAACAGGCTTTAAGAATGTTTATTTTCATCTCGGAGTTTACTTCCTAGAGAATCTGGCAAGGAGACTTTAAAAATGGGAATTGGGGGCTGAAGAGATGGCTCAGAGGTTAAGGTACTTGCCTGTAAAATCTAACCACCCTGGTTTGATTCCCCAGTACCCACATATAGCCAGATGTAGAAAGTGACTCATGCACCTGGAGTTTTTTGCAGCAAATCCATTCTCTTTGGGTGTCTCTCTTCTATCTCGCTCTGTTTGCAAATGAACAAATAAATAATAAATAAATAAATAAAATTTAAAAAATGGGATTTGGGATCTACACACTCCACTAGCAGGGGCAATACTCACAGAGACGCCATCATTGCTGTTAGGTGGGGCACAGAGTCCTTGGTACGGCTTGTGGATGCTAGTGGCCCTGGAGAAGGCTGAAAGAATTCAGGATATACTTAGCGTTTACAGGAATTGCTACTTCATTAGATATTTGTGGTGAGATAGACAATATCTTCAGATGACCAATGCTGGCCTACTTTGGGGTAACACATAATCCAGTCTTGGTGCCTTGACACAAAAGTCTTATTTCAGGCTCATATATCCACCAGTGCTGACCAGCTCATGGTAGGCAGAAGGATACTCTCTGCCATATGTTCTCCCATGGCCCTGGTCTTGTGGTGGTGTGTGTAGAACACGCTGAGCAAGATGTTTGGCGTAGACACACCTGGTACATCTCACAAGCAGTAAGAGAGGAAGTCTGTGTGACAGAGAGCCATGGCTTCTGGCTTCCATCGAGCTCTGGGAGTCCTGAGCATCTCAAGTCTGGGGAAAGGGCTTGTCTCTGAGACACCTGAAGAAGGCAAATCCAACATGGAGCCTGCAAGGGGGTTATTATGTGAGTGCACTTCCTCTGAGGGCACGGGTGGGGGCTCTGTGAGGACCAGGAAATATCTGAATGAGGACTTAAAGTGCTTTAAAACTCACCTCCCTTCCCCATCTTGGTTCTTCTGTCTCTACATCAACTTGCCATGGGGGAGTGAACAGAGGGGGAACTAGGTGGGAACATTATTGGACCTGGTGTCAAGGCAGAGGTCTGCTTGTCTGGCTGAGGAGGACTGACCTCACCTGCTCCATTGATCCATCTTGCCCATCAGTGAACTGAACAGTTACCTAGGCAACTCGTTACTTCCCAAATGACCACAAGATACTTCTTAATCAGAACTGCTATTTGAATCCAAATCAGAGCTCTCTTGAAATAGAATAAATTTGTTGCTAACTAGAGAGCATCTTCAAAAGGCAAGGTTTAAGGATGTTTTCTCCCGCTGGAGTTGATTTTGAAGAGGGCTCAGCTCATAATTCCCTCCACCATCATCTACCTTCTCATCTACGCTGCATTTTACTAAGTTGCTTTCATCTTCAAGTTTGTACGTAAAGAAAAAAATTCTGCTTGTTTCAATTTGTCTTCCTTCTAGAAGAATTCCAATTTCAAATGTTAAGAAAAAAAAAAAGCAAACACTTTGTGCTGAGTTGTCTACAACTGAAGAAAGAGGCTTGGATTTGACCACATTTTCTATATTGACAAATCCCTTAGCCTAATCATTTCATGAGCCAGGTAGATTTGGAGAAAATCCAACAGGTAAGACAGCTCATTTATAAAGGAACATCATGTCAACCTCAGGCCTGACTGCCGCTCTGGCTCACCTGTCCTGCAGGGTGCCGTGGGCAGCAGGAACGGTGTGTGGTCCCTACACTGACCACCGACCGGTGCTGGGGGCTGAGCAAAGCCAGGCTCTGGTCATGCCCACAATCCTCCACTTCTGCGGGGAGGGCAGGACTCTTGGCTATTTAGGGGTTCATGAGCCAGGCATGGATGACTCTTCAGCCCACTTTCCTTACCTCCGCACACCTGTCCCTTAAGTGAACCACAGCAGTATAGTGTTAGCAGACCTAGGGGACAGGGAGTCTGCCAATCAGCACACGGGTTTCCAGTTGCTCCCCACACCCTTTGGTGATCATCTGTGGCTTCATTTACTTCTGTCCATGTTGGGGAGAATGCCAGGCACAAAGTCGCTCACCTTCCTAGCTCTGGCTGTACCTGACAGTATTAATTTATTTGTGTATTTACTTATTCGTTACTTCACATTGCTAGGGCTCAAACTCAGACCTAGGTTTACTGGGCAAACACTTCCTGGGCATTTTAAAAGTAACCCATCATGGGATCTCAGAGACCTTCATACCAGGCAATCCATGAGAAGCAGGGATGGTTCCTGGCCCTGGGAAGCTCAGTGGCAGTCTTCTTTCCAGATGCTTCCATTTGGACCTCAAGGAAAAGTCACTGTGTAACTCAATAGTCAGTGCTCCTGCTTGTGAACCTGATATGCCGGCATTGAATCTCAGCTCATGGACTGAATTGCACCACGCAAGCTCTCCGCTTCTCATGTTGGCTGGCACGATCGTAGCTGGTAAATGTGAGCCTCCGGGAATGCCAACCTGGGAACCCCACATCTCATTCTCAGCTCTGGGTCACCCTGATCTCGAAGCTCCAGGATCCTTCAGAAGTCAGGTCTTCCCCACCTTTGTCAGGCATCTTTGGTGTCTTGCCTCACTCATGTACCCTGAGGAGATGAGTGGTGGGAAGGTTAGTGTGATACACTAAGTGTGGGGTATGTTCAGGGCCAACAGTGTCATGGGGCTGCTACACAGAGCTGAGGATTCTTCTAGAGCACCCACCAGGCAAGGCGGCCACACCCACAGTGGAGGCTGGAGGTGATGGAGTTGGAGAAATGCTCTGATCATGGGGCAGGATCAGGCTGAGAGCGGTGGGGACAGGCTTCTCTGAGGTCTAATATTCTGTTTCAGTCAAACTGCAGATGTTATTTTGTGTCTATGTAAGGAGGGAGACGGAAAGGATCAACAGCACATTCCAGCGATTCCCGTGGTGCTCCTTGGAGGTGGAATGGTTTATTTCTAATGGAGGCCTTCCATGGGAGGCCATTAATCCACTCCCAGAAGCAATGCGTGTGCTGGTCAAATAACAAATCATAAATCCAGGAGAGTTACGCTATTTGGGAGTGACTACGAGATTCTGCCCTGTAGAGAACAGGTCCAGCATCACGGAAGGCAAGGAGTGTGCATTCATTCCCCAGATCCGCTGCTCACCAGCAGCAGACAGAGAAAATCAATGACAGAGATACATGCACTCAGAAACTCCTGCAGGTGGAATGTTCTTGAAAAAGGAGAAAATGGGAGACTCAAAGCATCATGAAGAGCTGGCGAGATGGCTCAGGGGTTAAGGTGCTTGCTTATAAGGCCTAGGGACCTGGGTTCGAGTCCCCAGTACAAATGTGAAGCCAGTTGCACAAAGTGCCACATGTGTCTGGAGTTTGTTTGCAGCGCTAGAAGCCCTGGTGCACCCACTCTCTCTCTTTTCTCTCTCTCTCTCTCTCTCTCCATCTCTGTCTTTGCTTGCAAGTAAATAAATAGATAATATTTAAAAATATATATTTTTAAGAAGCATCATGAAAACTTGAACTAGATCTATGTCCCAAGGGTGAGACGACATGGTCAGCAGACACTGTGGTCACTGGACAGGCTGAAGGATGGACTGATTCCTAGGTGATAGGAAAGAATGATTGCTATTCTTTCTAGGCATGTTGGTACCGGTGTAGACACCAGGGGGTATGTTGTATCTCTCAGGGCTATCTGCTCAGCATCAGCTCTTATGCAGCTAATTTCTCATTTTCAGGAGAGGGAGAGACAGAGAGAGGCAAGTTCGTTAATAGTTGAAGGATCCAAGGGTAGATGGTTGAATCTAAGTTGATGTGCGATTGTTCATTGTACCACTATTTTTTTTTAGCTCTTTTGCTGTGTGTGTTCATCATGCGTGTGAGGCTGGGCATTCATGTATCACAGTACACATAGAAGTCAGAGGACAACTTTCAGGTGTTGGTACTTACCTCCCATCTTGTTTGAGGCAGAATTTCTCATTGATCGCTCCTCCCTTTGCCAGGCCATCTGGTCCACAGGTTTCCAGGAACATCTCCTGTCTCTTCCTCCCGTCTTTAATGCTGAGATTACAGAAACCCATCAAGATCCAATCCGGGCACTCAGCTTGTGTGGCACACACTTGATCCATCAGGCCACTTCCCCAGGCCCCTTTTACTCAACTTGTTCAGGTTGAAACTTCACCCAATAATCAGTAGGGAAAGAAGAGTTTGTGGATCCAAAAGCTGGTGCAAATCTATGGTGGTTCTTGTGTGATGAAAAACCTTAAGCCTGAACAAGTTTCCCTTGGGGAAGGGAGGAAGACTCTGACTGTCACATCCCTATGTCCCCTGAGGCCTGTCCCACAGTAGGGAATTCACACTGCACTCACAGAAAGAAAAAGAATTTTAACTAGCTACAGGAAACTTGCTTATCACAAAACTAACACATCTTAACTGAGTGCAGAAAGCCTTATAGGTTGACAGAACTGGAAACCAGTGTCCAGGAACTGTTGGAAGAAGAGAGCCAGAATCGGGATTTTCTGTCTTTCATAGTTCATAAAATATTCATTAGAGAGAAGGAAAGGTTGGGGGGGGGGAATTCTTGCATACTGTTTGTGCGAATGAAAACTAGCCCAGCCATTGTAGAAAGCAATATGAAGTTTCTGGGAAAAAGCTCAGGTCCCCATTCTTTCACTTCAAGAATTTTAGCAATGAGCCATCTCTCCAGCCCCTCTTTATACTTTCAAAGTTGCTATTTAATATCTTACTTTATTTTGGTCGCACAGAAGCAATATAACAGTGTCACAGTTAATTTAGTGATCGTATCTCTTAATTTTTCCTGTAACCAAAATACCCAGATGGACTCTTTTTGGATTAGCAAAATTCAAACATTCACCAGTTTGGACTCAGCTAGCAAACTGGTCCTTTGCCCCTTATAGGTGCTCCTGGAACAAAGAGATTGAAACTTCAAAACTCAGATTAGCTACCAGCTTTCTTCAGAGGTCTAAAGTTCCTTTCAGCCACATCCACATGGATTTCCAGGATAGCATTCCAGAAGGAGAACATGGGAATGGTAGGATCATTTTAGAAAAAGAAACCCCCCTGTTTAAACATTCACCTAAGCCTATCCACAGGTACCGGATCATCATCCCAGTCTCTGAATCCTCTAGAAGGCCGAGCCTGAGGCAGGGTTAAGAAACATATTTTCTGGAAGGACAGGAGAGTCAGACACAGATATGAGCAAGGCTCAGTGTAGCCACCATTTTCCCTCTTGAGAGGAAGCTACAGCCCTTTGAATTTTTCTGCTAACTCAGAATTCCTTTCAGTACACGATTCATCTCAAATCTCTCTGAATAGTACCTTCTAGCACATTCTTCAGCCAAATAGAACGCTTTCCTCTTTGTAAAATTAAACTTGAAAAATAGATCAGCACGAAGGAAACTGAAATCAGAAAGCTTTGATGTTAGAAAATTTGTGACTTTTTTTTTTTTGCTCTTTGAAAATGTTTACAAAAAATAGTAATGATTCCAGGAGTTAACTAAATCTTGCCAGTTACTGGAATTGTGGAAGTGGGATATTATTCAATCCTGCTGACTAATTTTACCAGGATTGCAAGCAGACTTAATAGACACATTAAAAAAATAGCACAGATAGCTTCAGTTCCAGCAGATGTTCCAAGAGGCTCAGGCATCCTGGGTCCAGGGTGGATAGCAATGCTTACCCATGATGCATTAGCGCAGAGAACTCAGACAGGTATAAAATATCAACATCCCTGGTTTATGTTCATTCACTTCATTGTAAGGATCAAAACAGTCATTTTTTTTCTTATGTGTGTGTGTATGTGTGTGTGTATGTGTGTGTGTATGTGTGTGTGTGTGTGTGTGTGTGTGTGTGAGAGAGAGAGAGAGAGAGAAAGAGAGAGAGAGAGAGTGATGTGTGGTGTGTTACGTGCACACATGTGCACAGATGCACATACCCCAGTTTTTGGTCATCCTTGCTGACCAGCAAGCCCCAGTGATTCTCTGGTCTCTGCTGTCCACAGAACTAGGGTTATAATCCTGCACGGCTGTACCTGGCTTCTTATGCTAGGGTCCTAGGGATTGAACTAAGGCCATTGAAGACCCTCTCGGGCTCTCCTACTTACATAACAAGGGCTCCTTCTTACTGGCTAAGCTATCTTCTCAGCCCCTCTAGTCATGCTTTCTAAATGAAACTTGAAAGAACTCAGGTAGCAAAAGCAGTGTCTTGGATCTGACTCCCAGGGCTGGGGATGGTTACCTGCATGTGCCTGTGGTCAGATGGCTTCATGCTTGGACAGTTCTCATACGCTTGTTCAAGCAGGGACTAGGTGGATGTCATGTGAAAGTCCTGCTCTTCAGGACACTGAGGTCTCCCACTTGGATGCTATATCTCTAACGGGCTTCTCCTGGCCATTTATTGTTTACTGGTCATTCTCACCTGGAAATTTTAACCTGGTTCACATCTTATTATGTATAATTAGCCCAGCACTCTCATGTGCCAATCACCCCTCAATGATTCTATCTGACATATACCATATATCTCCAATAAACCATTTTGAGGGGCACTTCATATCCAAACTGTAAGAGGAAAGATCTACACAGGCATATTTCATTTTGAAATCATGTGTGTGCTTTTATATAGTCATTTTACAATCAATATTTTCTCTGTAGCGGTGAGAACAAGCCACTGCATACTTATTGCTAAGACAGGATCCTCCTAGACAAGTTCATGTTTACCTGAACCTCAGTATGTTTTTTTCCAAACATCTTTGAAGGTATGAGTTAAGGATCCCCAGACAATATCATTCTGGATTTAGAGCCATCCTTAAATCTGATGTCTGGGACCCATGGGAAGAGGAGTGATCCAGGAAGCCACAGAAGGGAGACTCCTAACTTCCAGAAATGTACAAGAAGATCCTTTTGCTTCTTTAGGTCACTCAACTTGCAGTGCTTTGTTGTGGCAACAAACACATTGGTACAGACCTAAAATGGAACCTGTTCCGAATTTTGGAAATGAGCGACATGATGAAATTTTCTCATTTTCTCACTTTGCAAATGTCTCCTCTGTTTTATTATTCATACATGACATTGATAATAAACAATTTTTAAAATGGACAAAAATGCTATTTATGGGATGCACACCTCTAATCCCAGCACTAGGGAGACAGAGGAAGGAGGATCACTGAGTTTGAGGCCAGCCTGAGACTACATAGTGAGTTCCAGGTCAACCTGGGCTAAAATGAGACCCTACCTCAAAAAAAATATATGGACAAAAATAAAAAAAAGATAAAGGCATTCCAGGATAGGAGTAAATGAAAACCACAGAGTCAGAAAGCACAGAGCTGCTTGGATCACAGGCAGAGTGCAAGTTCAGCCAGTGCCTGGGGTGGGAGGAGGGAGAGGGACTGAGCAGAAAGGGTCTTGCATGTTGGTGAGGAATTCTGATTGATCTGAAGGAGTGAAATGTCAATGGGCTTGTTTATTTACTTATTTGGTTTTTTTTTTTTTTTTTTTTTTTGAGGCAAGGTTTTTTTCTAGTACAGCTGACCTGGAACTCACTCTGCAGCCCAGACTGGCCTTGAACTCATGATGATCCTTCCACCTCAGCCTCCTGAATGCCAGAATTAAAGGTGTGTGCCACACCTGGCTGCCAATGGGTTTATTTAAAGCAAAGAAATGGTACAAAACTTCCAAGGAGAAGCAGTGGTAAGAGATGAGTGGCAGAAAGGGCAGGTGACATCCAGGGTCTGGGGGAAGTCTCTTCATTCTGAACCACTTAAGAGGCACCAGACCAGGCCACTGTGTAAAGGTCATGTGCCACTGGTCTCAGCCTGTGGCCTGATTGGAGGGCGGTGGAACACTTAGGTCACTTGGGAGGAATGCCCTTTAGGGAAGTACTGATACCCTAACTGTATAAGTTATCTTCTCACTGTTGAGACTTAACATACCTGACAAAAATGAGTTTAGGGGAGGAAGGGTTTATTTCCACTTAAAGTTCCAGGTCACAGATGTTCTCCTCTGGCCTCTGAATGTGTGTATAACACACACACACATGCATGCACACAAGATCCTTGTGAGACATCAACAAAGATTAAGGCAGGAGCATTCAGGGGACCACTCTGGTGAATTCTAGATAGACCAGGGACAGACCTCTGGGAATGACACGAAAAGATAACCATTGTGAGTGCACCGGACTCCATGGCATGGTCAAGAGAGTTCAAACTTCTCACACCTCCTCGAGAAAGGCTGCCTTTAGTAAACCCTCCACTTCTGATGAGTCTGCACTGTTCCTCATTTGGTAGGCATCTAGAAAACAACGTGCCATTGCTAATGTGGATGGAGTAGACTCCACAGTAAGGAACAGATCACTCTAGGAAGGAGGAACACAACACTCAGTGCTCCAAAATAAACACAGGAAGCAGGGTGATGGGCTCTGCAGTGGACCTAGGAGACCAGCGGTGTTTCCTGTTACTGGAAAAGGCTTCTGAGAGTTTTGAAAATATTCTTCATCCAGAGGCCTGTTCCATTCTTTCCTGATCAGTGTGGGACAAATTCATTCTTTTCTCTTCCCGTAGCCTCCCTGGATCCTTTTGTGGCTCTCAAAATGGACAATACATCAACAATCTCTTGCTGTTTCTAAAAAGTAATATACAGGTTGTTTTTCAGGATACGGGAGCAGAACCCTGGGACTGGAGCTACTGTGACCTTGAGAGCCTGGCAGAAAATGTCTCTTCCATGAGTGGATCCGGAAGCATGAGAACAGGGCCACACCGACAGAGATGAACTCCAGGGTGCTGTCCATAGCTGCAGGAAGGACCAGAATAACAGAGAAACTGCCCCAGACCCGGGGCTGGGGATGGATTGGCCCACCAGGACTTCCAGATCAGCCCTCTGTTTCCTGTGCCCGAGGCCCCCTCGGTTCCTTCCCTACCAGCCTATGGGAGGGACTGGTTTAGGTGTCCTTTCTGCCCCCTTGAAACTCTTTGTCACAGCATGGCATTGGCCTCTGTGTATGTGGGCAATAGGTTCTTTCATAGCATTGGTTCTGTAACCACTTGTCATTTATTAGGGACCTCTAGTCAAAAGTTTCTTAGAAGGAGATGGGTTGGAGAGAGGAACGGGACTAGAGGAGATGGGAAGGGTGACAAGAGAGGGTAAGAGCAGGTGAAGATGATCAAAATATGTCATATGAATCATGTATGAACATGTCTCAATGAAATCCATTATTTTGTACAATTAATAATATGTATATTTTAATAGTTAAAAAATTGTCTGGGTATGGCCCACGGAGGAGGATATCCAGCTGATTAGGGATGGGGAGGGGGGCATTGAGGAATTGGGGATAACAACTCATAGTTAGCCCACTAAATAATGTAACTCATTATGGACAATAAAAAAATTGTCTGGGTAAATAAAGTGAATTAAGCTTCTTTTTTCCACTTTCTCCTTTACTGCATATGTGGCATGTGTGTGTGTGTGTGTGTGTGTGTGTGTGTGTGTGTGTGTGTGTGTGTGTGATACGCATGCATACAGAGGCCAGAGAACAACTGGTGTCCCTCTCTTACTGCACACCCACATATGCTCCAGTGGGGTCTCTCCTTCAACCCAGAGCTGCTGCCCTGGCAATCCTCTGGTCTCCACCCCACACAGACTGAGGTTATAGACGTGCATGGACAAGCCCAGCTTCTCATGTGGGTTAAACTTAAAGTTAAACTTAAAGGCCTCCAATTCAAGAGCCCCTCCCCCATGCTGAAGTGTCAAAGCGTTCTTGACCACTGATCCATCTCCCTTAACCAGTATTTATAAGCGTCTTTCTAAACAGGAACTTGTGAAGAAATTGACGCAAGCCACCTCCTCATCTTTCTGTCCTGTGACAGAAACTTAGTGCAATTTCTTTGTCAAGTCACCTTTTTGTCTTTTCATCTCATTTCAGGTGTTACTTCAATTTTTTCAACCCCTGGGAAAACCAAGGCTCATAGAGAAAAGTGAAGGCCACCTGGCTCTAAGAATCAATGGGGTTCTGTGGACAAAGGCTAGCGGCCTGCTCACCATCACTCCCATGCTGGAGAGAGAGAAATGGGGATGAAAGTCACAGGCCTCCAGGCAACACTAGCAGCTGTTTCTCAGCAGGTGGGACACTGCAGCTGCAACCCTCTGATCTCTATTAGGCTTCTTTCACCCAAGTTGTGTATTGTAGACAGAGCCCAGGACCCCTGCTGCTCAGCCTGCATGCAGCCAGACAGCCTGCCAGGGCATCTTGAGACCTGCAGAAGGAATCAATCAGGCAGACAACTCATGAGGCAGGGAAGGACTCCATGCAGCGTCCTCTGGACCTCAGGGACTCTGCTCTGCTCTTCCCACAGCCTGGTGGAGCACTGCTAGGGGAGAGAAGGAATGTGGAGTAGAGCTGGATGAAGACCCATGGACTTCAAATGTCCTCCCGCCCTGAGAAGCATCAAGACATGACTGCTGACCCAGAGACCTCCGAATGCTGTTCTAATGGCTTGCTATTACACCTAGTCCTGCTGGTGTGTTCTGCTCTCTCTGGACCTGGGGTTACACTTGTTGAACAAGCCAGCTGTGGGGAGGCTTCCTGCAGACAGCTGACGTTCACTAAAATAGCGGAAAGTGAGGTGGTGGATAGACCTGGCTGCATGGAGGGAGGGGATGTGAAAGCACTGGGGACAATAACAAAAGGATAGGGAACAGTGGCCTGCACAGATGTGACTGTGGGAAGCCCAAGCCCTGAAGGGTGTTTCTTTCAGTTATCCTGAGTCATCAACTTTGCAGACTGGAAGCTGGAAGGATGTCTCTCCTGTGTTGACATGTTGTGGATAAGCAGGAAACACACACACAGAGACAGTGACCTTCAATAACTGCCCGTGAGGCTAAGCAGGTTATGGGGTTAAGATTCAGTTACTGGCCGGTTCTAGAACCAAAGGACATTTCAGAGTCCTAGAAAGCCAAGCTTGGGTGGTCAGCCAAAGGAGGCTTAGCTTGGTATCCAGTAGTGTGGTTTTCATTTTTCTCTAGGAAAAAATTCTAATTCATGATTGTCTTTTCATTTAAATGTAGCTTTAGTGCTGGGGAGATGGCTTAGCAGTTAAGGCGGTCATTTAACTACAGTGGAATAGAATTAGAAATCAATAATAGGATAATGGGAAAAATCTCTGAGAACTTGGAATTTAAACAGCGCACTTCTGAATAATTCATGGGTCAAAGAAGAAAGCTGACTGGAAACTTAAAATGGCATTATTATAGTTACCTTTTCAGGGCTGAGACAAAACACTTGACCAGAAGCAGCTCATAAGGGGAAAAGGTTTATTTTGGCTTTAGTCTCAAGGGGAAGCTTCATGATGGCAGGGGAAAGCATGGCATGAGCAGAGGCTGGGCATCACCTCTGCCACAGCAGGTGGAAAACAGCAGCAAGAGAGTGAGCCAGATCTCTGATAAAGGGGAGCCAGCTCTAACACCCCGAATCCCATCCCCAACAACACACCTCCTCCACCCCTCAAAATGCCACCAGCCAGAGAGCCAAGCATTCACAACACATGAGTTTATGGGAAACACTTGATTCAACCCACCACAACATTGAATTGAATGAAAAGAAAAGTTCATTCAAAATTTATAAGATACCCACTAAAACAGTGCTGAAAGGGAATAATTTGAAACTAAATTTTACTTTAAAAAGAGATAATGTCTCAATCAATTATCCAAGCCCTCATGTTAACAACCTAAGAAAAAAAAAGAGCAATGCCCGACACAAACATGTCCTTCGATAGTTGGTTCAGTAAACACGGTGTAGCCATACTATGGAATATTATGCAGCAATTAAAATACCTGGATAAATTTACAAAGAATTATATAGAGTAAAAAAAACATCCCCAATCTCAATAGGGTACAAGTTTTATGATTATAGTTACATCAACATTACTGTATAAGACAAAATTACAGAGATGGAGGAGAGATTTGTGGTTGTCAGGGTTAATGGGTAGGTGGAAGTAGAAGGGAAATGGGTTGGGTTGTAAAAGGATGGCATGAGGTTTCCATGTGATGATTAAAGTGTTGCTTATATCATTACCAATATCCCAGTAATGATAATGTACTACAGTGTAGCAAGCTGGTAATCACTGGGAGAAACTAGATGAAGATTATAGGTGAGCTCTCTGGAGTATTTTTTTTTTGCAATTGCATGTGGATCCAACATTATATCAAAATAGCAAATTTAATTTGAAAATATATGCACACCAAAAAGGAGAAAGACTTCGTGAGACTCTGATGGTTTAAAAGGTCTGTGTTCTTTTCTGGGAATTCTTTTCCATGCCTTTGGCAATGTATATGGATATAATATTAATTGTTGATTATTCTTTTTAAAGTTTTTATTTATTTATTTGCATTAGAGGCATGTGTGCATGTGTACACATGCACCAGGGTCATCTGTCACTACAAACAAACTCCAGATGCATGCATCACTCTGCGCATCTGGCTGTACAGGGGTACTTGGGAATCAAACCCAGGCCGTAGGCTTTGCAAGCAAGTGCCTTTAATTAATTTTTCTTATATAATAAAGATACAATATAACAATCCAGCAAATCACAAGCCTAGCTGCAATATTTTTAAAAACCACTGATTTAAAAACCACTGACCACCAAGGCCTTTCATCTCTCTCTTGCTCAGTCAGGAGGCTATTTTGCTGTGGAGCCCACGTATTACTATCTTTAAGATCTCTTTAGACATGGAGAGAAGCCTGCAAGGTACCGCTTTTCAGCCACTGTGCCTTGAGGCTCAGTAGTTATCATTCCTCAGAACCTCTGGCATTTCGTGCCACCATCATCTGTTTGGCTGTTGTGGTTGAATATTTTAAACAAATCCCTCCCAAACATGATGTGATTTCTGATTATAGCACTTTAACATGCACCTGTAACAGATAAAAACTATACATATATACATAATGCTGTTATTATATCCAGGAAAATTTGCGTGCTCAAAGATTAATTTTTAAATTGGGGTAGGCTGTGGGTAAAGGACTTGCCGTGCAAGCATGTGGGCTGAATTTGGGTCCCCAACACCTACATAAGCAGGGCATGGTGGTGTGCCCCTATAAACCAGTGCTGGAGATGCGGATAGGAGCCCAGATAGTCTAGCCAAACTGCTAAGCTCTGGGCTAGTGAGAAAACACTGCCTCAAAAATAAGGTAACGAGAGATTGAGGAAGACACTGGATGATGACCTCTTGTCTCCACATGTACGTACACAGTACAAGTTCACCCACAGGCATTGAATACTCACACGTACACACCACACGCATACACACATACACACTCATACAAACACACAGCACACACTCATACATGCACACACACACACACACACACACAAAAAAAATTGGGGTTAGTTAACTGATCCTGAATCAGGATCCACTTATTTGAGTGAGAGCCTTCTTCAGTAAGACTCTGATTCTAGAACAGTCTCTCCTGTTTTTTTTTCTCCTTCACTTGTGGAAGAAATCAGGTCAGTGGTTTATAGGATTTTCCATCTTTGGAATTTTCCAATGGCTTCCAAGTGAATGTTTGACTCACTCCCCAACAGCGATATTTCAAAGCTCTTCAAGTGATTCCAAATGCATCCATGGTTGAGATCATTTGAGATCTGGTGGTCTAATCCCCATTCCACATCTTTATCCAGAAAGCAGGGGGTTGGAGAGCTTGAGAGACTTCCTCCCTGTCACATAGTAGGTCTCCTGCTTTACAGGCCAGTGCCACTTTACCCTTGAAAAGGGATACAGCTCGTTCATTCATTCAGCAATTGGTCCACTCACTCATTCACAACAAACTTGCCAGACCTTGGATGAGCGCTTGGAAAACAGTAGAAAGAGGGTGGGTGTGGTTATACATTCACTAATCATGATTTTTCCAACCAGCACCCGTCCCCATAAAAACTGCTCTGAATACTGAGATAACTTAAACCATGTTAATGCTCAGCACTTGATGTTCAATGACTTCCTGAAGTCCATGGGGACAGAGTCTAATTCTTCAGCACACTGATGATGGCTCTTCTCTTCTGTGGTCTCCAACCTCCTGGCCCTAGTCACTTCCAATGAGTTCCTCCCTTCGTCACTCCTCTATGATTTCACAATGCTATTTTCTCTTTTAAGAATGCCTGAAGAGCGCTTACTTCTTCACGATTTGGCTCTCCCATGGTTATCCCCATCTTTGCTCTGGTTGGTGCGTAATTGCCAGCCAGGCAGGTCTATTGCTTTCCTACTCCCTGTCCTAGTCTGGTTTGACTTCTTTCCTTCCTTCCTTCCTCCCTCACTCCCTCTCTCCCTCCATTCCTTCCTTCCTTCCTTTCTTCTTTCCTTCTTTCTTCCCTCCCTCCCTCCCTTCCTTCCTTCCTTTCTTCTTTCCTTCTTCCCTCCCTCCCTCCCTTCCATCCATCCTTCCTTCCTTCCTTCCTTCCTTCCTTCCTTCCTTCCTTCCTTCCTTCCTTCCTTCCTTCCTTCCTTCCTTCCTTCATGATTGCCCCTACTTGTTTCTATATTCATCTTGGCTGCTCTTTTTGGTGGAACCGCTCATCAGAAGAGTAGGCTCTCATATGCCACACTTTTTCTCACATATTTAACATTGCATCATCCTTGGATAGGAACTGAAACTTGATTTGGCAAGTTATCATGATTTTTGAAATTTTGCCTGCTCCTGAAATTTTGTCTGGATGGCCGAAGCACCTTGCAGCAGCTGTTCCTGGTTCCTCTCTGGCTCCCCTGGGCTATTTCACATAGATGCACATTGCTGGGCAAATATTGATCAATGCAGTTGAGCACTTCATGGAGTGGAATCCTGAAAGCGGCCTAAAGATAGAGAAGCATTTAAGTCACAACGTGTTTAAACTTTTCATTTAAGATCTTTAGCAACTGGGGAGATGGCTTAGAGGTTAAAGGCCCTTTCACCTTTAACCAGCACCCACATAAAGCCAGATGCAAAAAAGGGTGAATGTGTTTGGCCTGGTGGGATCACACACACACACACACACACACACACACACACACACACACACACTACACACACAATGCATAAATAAATAAACAAATAAAGGCTCTTAAAGAAATGATGATGGCCCATTCCAAAACTGCTAAAGAGAGATGGTGAGTTTTCCTATGAATTAATGTTAGCAACACAAGGAAATTATCAGCATTGTTTATTTTATTATAAAGCAACAGGTAACCCCTGAAAATTTTGGAAATTATTAATCTATCAAAAGGTATTCATATGGAAAACACCTAATGAAATCATTAAACTAAATTCTGAGAAACAAGGACCTTGTTTCTAAATGCATTTGATTAAAGGACATGACTCAAAACTTAATAAATTATATTGGCCACAGGCAGTGTGTTTCTATAGAGGTCAGTCTTCCTCTAAATGATGGTGAGCTTGTGTGTAACGTAGCAGATAATAGGCTGGGACCTGTTCTCCCAGGGAGCTCTATCAATACCAGCCATGGAGTGATTTCTGAGTTCATCTATGGGATTCAAGGGAATTTTCAGTCAGGAGAGGCGGAGCTGGTATGAATGAGGCTTTTTAGATCTCTGTCATGAATATGTTCTTCCTCAGGCCTAGGGATCAGGAATCCTCCCTTTGGATCTAAGGCTGAAGGGACCATCACTCAACATCCATTGACATTATTTCTGAAATCAAAATAATACTAACAATACCTCTGATCCAGAATTTTAGACACCGTGGGTACCAGAAGCCTAGGTGCTAGTTGCTATATCAGAATATTCCTCTTTTATCCAGATCCAGTAGCTGTCAAGTAAAATATGTTCCCACACAGGGCGTGTTTCTGTCATTCTTAGCCTGGAAAGTCATAAATTTCTTCACCCTGTTGTTTCAAATATACCCTTGACTTCCTCAAGGTCAAGTCTTCTAGAAAGCTGCCGTGGGAGTTCAGGGCAAGAGTCCTAACAAAAAGTTCCACCACAGTGTCACAAAACAAAGTTTTCTACCTTCTATCGCAAGTCCAGGTGGAACCCTCAGGTGAGAAAGTGACACAGAAGTTTCTAGTGATCCCTCCCCCCCAGCACAAACCTTGTATTATTCTCTTCAAGACCAGGGTTACGAAGGGTGTGCTGGCACATTCCTTTAATCCCAGCACTCCAGAGGCAGAAGTTGGAGGATCACTGTGAGTTTGAGGCCAGTCTGAGACTACATACTGAATTCCAGTTCAGCCTGGGCTAGAGCAAGACCCTACCTTGAAAAACAAAAATAAACAAACAAAAAAAGGAGGAGTTTTTCAGTGAAAACCACTCTTCCAGGGTCTTCTTTAATGGGATTTATGTACTATCAGGATATCTATTCTGCCTCTTTTTCTACTATATCCGACTCTTTAGGGATCTCTAAAGTCTTGGTGATTTAAAATATAAACTTGTTGTTATATGTATAAACAATATGCCTTTAGTTTCAAATCAACTTCTCTTAAAGCATAGCATTCTTACCTATCTACTATTTCAACATTCTCTGACATCTCACCCAAAGGCCAAGCTTTGGGGGATGATTCTGGCTAGAATCCTTCCCAACCACACACAAGGATCCAAACTGTCAACGACAATGTGGTCTGCAATCACAGAATGCTTTCCAAATGTGCCCATTTTGCCATTTGCAAGCTGACCCTCTGAAGAGTTAATGTGTGGGGCACAATGTGGAGGTGGTGGCAGAGGACAATGAGTTAGATTTGACCAGAGGTCGAGAACAAGACTCTGTCCTTTGTAGACTGGCATTTTATTATGCTTGAGGTACATTCCCGCTCTGGTTTGTCCCAAACTAAACAGAGAATGGAATGCATTCTGCTACAAACAGAACTCAGCTTGACAGTAAAACCAGGGCCAGGCCTGCTGGTAATGTATCAGAGTTCTGTAGTTCCAAGAACTTTCTGGAAGAAAAGGAAAGTCACTGTTAATATGTATGAAAGCCCAAGGTTGCCCCTCACCCATTCCTTTCCATCTCATCATATGCTGGTGATACAGTTTAGGAGAAAGATAGTTTTGTTTTGTTTTCCAGTAAGTAGTTAGCTAGGGTCTGTCCCACAGATACATGGATGCCACCTTGCCGGCTCTGGAGAGACGAGAACCCACATCTGATCCAGTCTCATCCAAGATGGATACTAGTGTCAACTTCAGCGTCAGCTTCCTGTTTCTTCCTTAACTTTTCCTGTGGGCTGGCCCTTCCCGAGTCAGCTTTTTGAGTCCACCAACCAATCAGGTCCCTCCCTGAGTCTCATGCCAGGCTCATTCTAATTGATGTTTGATTCATATTAATGGGTCTGAAGCATGTGTGTAAACCTCTTGGCCCTCTGACCCCTTTCCTTCTGCTCAGTCAGCCCCTATGTGAGGGGCTCCATCTCTGTCTCCCCTCCTCCCCTAGAGAAAGAATGTCTTTTAGCTTGGGCTTTCCTGTTTTGCTTGCCCTCCTAACTCTCCCTAAAATAAATCTCATAATTCATAATTTACCTTCCTGTGAGTCCACATTTTCAATTCTTTGACACCTTGGACAAGGACCTGAAGGTGGAATTTATGGGCCTCACCTCAGGGTCTCCTACATGTTTATGGACATCTAATCCCTCCCAGGACTTCAACCCAGCATCATGGGCCCACTGAGTGGACAGGACTGAATGGGTGTCCAGAGTCTTCATTCTCCTAGTGGAGGCATAGATTGCCTGACAGAGCTTGACCAACCCCCAAGGAACAATTCTCAGAGAGAAGAGAGACAAGGCTGGGGAGAGACAGAGAGAAAAAAGACAAAGATCCGAGGGAATGGTAGGTATATTACTTCTGCATTGCTGTGACCAAACGCCTCTCTGACAGACCCACGGAAGGGAGGAGGGAGTATTTTGGCTCATGGTGGCAGAGTGTTCAGACCATGATCACTTGGCTTTGTGGTCTAGGGCCCTTGTGAGGCAGAAGTCATGACAATGTGAGAGTGTGGTGAAGAAAGATATTCACCTCACTGGAGACAGAAAGCAGAGAAAGAGACAGGAAGGGACAAGATATCACTCAAAGTCCCCCACACACACCACCACCAGCGACTGGCCCACTTCCTCCAGCTGGACCTCACCTCCTAAAGTTTCTGAGCTTCTCAAAATAGTACCAAGAGTGGGGGAGCTAGGCTTACCATTTGAGCCCATAGAGGACATTCCATGTTCAAACGGTCACAGTCAGGGATATTTTCCACAGGGGTTCTCTTCCCAGAGCTTTCA
Source organism: Zapus hudsonius (assembly GCA_004024765.1). Classification (NCBI taxonomy): domain Eukaryota; kingdom Metazoa; phylum Chordata; class Mammalia; order Rodentia; family Dipodidae; genus Zapus; species Zapus hudsonius. The sequence continues at coordinate 50,629 of PVHP010005842.1, forward strand.
GTTCGACTTGTATCGTTCTATATGTTTCCCAAAGGCAAAGTCTAGATCAGAAATCCTTGGAAGGTAAGAATAGCTTTCTCTACATGTCCCAGCACTGGAGGCCTGGTTACTGACAAGTCAATGTTTCATGAACATGTAAGTATATTCTGTAGTTTCTGATAAGGAATTAATAGCAAGTGTCGTAGTCAGCCACATGTCACTGGGATGAATCTCCAAACCAGGCACAATTTTGGGGAGGAGAGTATTTATTGAAGTAACAGACCCAGGGGAAGTTAAGGAAAAATGGCTGGCCCCCTTTCACAGATCCAAGCAGAGACAGAGAAAGCACCTCCAGAAGCACACTGTAACACTGTAATTCACAAAAATGCAGAACTGCCAGACTGGGGTTCTGGCTTTTCTTTTGCATATCTATCCCTAATATTTTGCATCCAATTTAGAAAGGGTGTCATGACCCCAGGAGGCCAGGCCAAAGTGACACTTCCTCCAGTCATAAGGCTGAAGACAATTCACAATTATAATAAATTCTATTGGGGGACATTTACTCAAAACTACCACAGCAAGGAAATCTTGATATCAGGAGAAATATCAAATTTGCAAATAGTATTATTATTATATATTTAGGTCTGTCACCTGGAGGGATGTATATTAAATGCTTAGTTCCTAGCTCATGGTTCGACTGGGAAGTAACAGAATCCTTACGAGGTGGTGCCCAGTAGGAGCTCTTAGGTTCATTGAAAACGTACCATGCAAGGGGACAGTGGGATCCTGGTCTCTTGCTCTGTCTCGTTCAGTTCCTGACTGCCATGGGGTGAGCCTCCTGCTCTGCCACAGGCTTTCCCTATGAGGCACTGCCCTGCCAAAGATCTAAAAGCAGTGGGGCCAACCAAACATGGACCAAAACTTCTAAAATTGGGAGGCAAAGCGAACCTTTCCTCTTTTAAGTTGATTACAGCAATAGAAAGTGTACGAACACAAGCATTTACAGAGAAAACCCATGAAGCTGAAAGAGTGAGCAGTGATACACAAAGGAATTGTCCCAGGAATGAAAACCATCTAAAAAGTGGAGCAGAGACCTAGTTTTGTACACTGAAAGACTTGTCCATGTCGTATTAATTAATATTTTGTTTGATGAGAGAGCTGTCTCCAAATCTCATTTTCCTCTGAAAGTCTTACTGTTTACATGAAAGGAAAACCACTTGAATGCATCCAAGCATTGCCTAATCTTCCCAAAAAGGTTTGCCAAGAAATAAACAAAGTCCAACAGTTTCTAAAGACAAACTCATCATTTCTTTGTTTTCACTTCGTCCAATTACTTGCAAAGAGTTTTTGAGTTTTTTAGGATGCAAGGTGAGGATGTTTCTAACTGTGAGAAAGAAGGGTTCACAACATATAGGAATCAACCTTGAAAAGTTAAGGAAAGCCACAGAAGAAATGATGGAATCCTTCTCCCACTTTTTTTTTAAAGGACTTAAAAATATTGCTTCAATAATTATCGTCATTGTTTTCCCTCCATACTGGGGATTGAAACTAGAACTTCAAAATGCTTTACCACTGAGCTACAACCCCAGCCTATCTCGTTCTCTTTCTTAGTTTCCTTTTTTATGAGACAGAGTATATTTTTTAAAAATATTTAATATCATAATATTAATATTTTAAAACTATTTTTAATATTATAAAAATATTTTACTATTTTTATTTAGATAGTCTAAATTGTCCAGGAGACCTGGTACCTGCTCTGTAGCCCATGCAGACTTTAATTTGTGATCCACTTGCCTCAGCCCTAGTAGCTGGGATCAAAGGCCTGAATCCTTAGACCTTCTTTCATTCCATTCATTCCCACTTAAGGCCATTCAAAAGGTGGCAGGGAGTAAATTTTTCTGAATTGCTGCAGACCTAATGTCATTCTTCCTTAGACAACCCTCATTCCTTAAAGTTTGTTGTTGCTCTTTCTAGGCCAAAGGTACCTCGATGGTCCTTTTGTTCTTTTTAAATCTCGTTTACTTCATAAGAAACAGTCCTTGAGGAGACTAGATGAGCAAATCCAATGTATGTTTTAAATGTTTCCTTAATTGTTTCTGTATGTCTTTCTGGAGAGGTGGACTTTTTTTGTAAGTGAATAGTCATGAACATTACTGACAGATAGAATCCATCTGGAAAAACATATTAAAATGACAGAATTTTCATCCTGCCAGGGGTTGATGGTCTGGTCTTACTTTTTCAGAGTGGAAAATGAGTCTCTTAAGGATTTTACTGAGATGATCCCAGATGCTCCCTGAGCGGGTCTTCGATCCAAACTTCCCAATGCCTAGCCAAATGGGTAAGCTCCCGGTTCCGTAGCATGGCACAAAAATTTTGCTTGCTAAACAAGACTAAAGGAAATCCTTGGTTTGGTTTAGGGAAATCCCTAGGGAGAAGTTTTGTTAAGAAGAAAAAAAATCACAAAAAAAAAAAAAAAAACCCAACTCTTTCATTTAAGAAAATCAACCTGGCAAGCATATGCACTGTTCGGTGGCAGACAATGAGATTAAATAGTACATATGTGAGTCCAGTAATGGAGAGAGCTTTTGTTACAAGTGACTTTTAAAGGAGCTTTTTGGAACATGGACGCAGTGGTTTGGATTCTGTATAATGGATAATCCTAGCTTTCAGTGTCTTAAGCAAATGCAAGTCTTCTTTTTTTTTTCCTTCATGTTTATCTAGAGGGAGGTAAGTCATGGCTGACTGGAGGCTCTGTGACATCATCAGGGAGCCAGGCAGGCACTTATCTTTCTTCTGTATCATCTTTTGCATGTGACCAACATCCACAAAGGCCACTTCATGGTCCAGCATGAGCCATGGAGCTCTTGCCATGACTTGCACATTCCAGAGAGTGGGGAAGGTGGGGGAGGGGAAGAGGCCATCCCTCAGGTTGAGTCAGCTGCCTCTGAAGAGCCTTCCTCTCATCTCACTGTCCAGACCGAATTGCATAGCTGAGTGGGAATGTGGTCAGGGTCAACGTTGCACAGGGTGCATCACCACCTTCATATCATTTGTCTCCAGGCTTCTAGACAATGGGTGCGGTCTGCTATGGTGAATCACTGGTGTATAAATTATGCTTACAGCCATTGCCTTGGGCAAAGGCACAAGGTCTGTGTGCATCAGAACGCAGGGAATGACCTCTGGGACATGTGCGTGGATCACAGAGCTTGGCTTGGCTTCTAGCTGCCAACTTTGTTTCTTCCTGGGCCTAATGTTTTTATAACCCTGTTGTTTTGTTTTTTCCTTCTGACTCACTTTGGACTCCTCCAATCTTGTTTTGTTCATACATTCTTTCAAGACATCATTCTAGAACAAGACTGTGTAACTGAGTAACCAACATTCGCCCATTCTTCCCCAGACATAATAGGAAAAGAAGACAGAAGAAACACAGAAAGAAGTGAAGTCAGAGGAAGGGAAGAGAAAGGGACCAATCAAGGAGGAAAAGGGGAGAGACCTTGGTGGTGAGGTACGTATAGACAGATGCTTCACCATGTGCTGTGTGATGGTCACTCCAGAACATAGGGAATCCCTAGCGTAGACTCCCAGCTTCGCTTCACCCCGTGGCTTTCTAGAGTGTGCTACGAGATTGCCAGGTGTACAATTAAATAGGTGAAGCATGGGAGTGGGAAGCAAAGAAATGCATTTCTTCCTGATTTCCTGTGACAGGTGGTTGGTGTCCCATGGAAGAACTTACTGATGAAAACAGAAGTTGGGTCTCATATATAATTATGTAGAGAATCCCGTGACTCCTGCCCAGGTGACGAGGCTTACTGCGGATGGCTGTAGCAGAGTTTCAGAGTCTCTGCCTATCACCTGAAACTTTTTCCCTGGTGAGATGCAAACACATGTCTATTTACCTCAGATTGGGCTCTTACAACAGACCAAAACACAATTGCACCAAACCCAATGTTGGTGAACCGATGGGTTTCTTAGGGTTATGTACAGAGCAGGGTGAGGGGTTCTTTACAGGAACAATGGATGACTCAGACACAGTTGCATCACCAAAAGCTCAGTTTAGGTGACAACTCACTGATGTTGCATTTCTCAGGCCCACTGCACCGCTACAAGCAGCTGGGCTGGTTGGAGAATCTCTCCCCAAGCAGTTGTTTAACCTTTGTATAACCTTAGGGAGGAGTCTTGTGACCTTTTTCCTAGACTCATTGACCTCCAGCTCTCCTGAGCCTCCCCCTTCCCTTCAGGAGAGGATATTTCAGTTCAGAGGAATTTGCTATGCCACAGGAAGACTCCACAGCTATATGAGAGGTGAGAAAGAACCTGAATGCAAAAGAAGATATAGGATGCTTCATGGGAGAGCCACTATGACTCTCAGTGCTTGTCTTCCTTAAGTGTTCTTGTCACCACTGCAGATTCTGTCACTGGGACATCCTGTTTGGATTCTGTGACTCAGAGCATCTGAGTGGTTGGTCCAGTAGCACAGAGGCACAAGGCATGAACAGAAGCTAAGATGTACACAGGCACCTAAAGGAATATTCTCCATCTATGCCTCCAACTACTTTCTCCAAAGCAATATAGAGGGACCCTTACCAAGATAATAGAAGTCCACACAACACCATGGTGTCATGGTAGGAAGGTAAGTGTGACCCACATACCCTCAGCAAAGATGGGTTACACAGTGTGAGCCTTGATTTTCACCTGTGTTCTACGTTCACCTGTCACAGGCTGGGACTCTGAGAGTTGTATAGAATATGTATAGAATGCATAAGAGGAACGTGCTTGTGGTAGGGAGGGGATGGCCTGAGAGGGCAGAAAGGAGTCAGGTTATGGTGAGGTCCAAGGACAGGCTTTGCCAGCCCCTCAAGGAGCTCTGAAGTGAAAATGGTCCTCTGAAGTTGCACCAGCATTCCATTCATGTCTGTGTAATGCACACACATCCACAGGCACACAAATGTGACTCAGTCATTGGATGTGGGCCGTGCTGGAAAGGTGGGTCTGGGCTGAGGCCATTATGCAGCTGAGGTGATCCCAGAAGGGGCTGGCAAGCTAATATTTGGCCAACAGCAACCCCAGCAGCAGATAAACAAGTCTATTAATGAAGAGGGTGTTGTAGTCAGCCACATGCTACTGGGATCAACCTCCAAACCAGGCACAGTTATGGAGGAAGGGATTTATTGAAGTAACAGATTCAGGGGAAGTTCCATAATGTTGAAAGAGGCTGGCCCCCTCTCACAGGTTCAGACAGACAAACAGAGAAAGAAAGAAAGAAAGAAAGAAGGAAAGAAAGAAAGAAAGAAAGAGAGAGAGACAGAGAAAGAGAAGCAATCACCAACACCATACACACACACTGGCAAACAGTGGGGGTGGGGGAAGAGATTTTCTTCCTTTTCAGCTTCTTTATATCCTGTCTCCTGCTGAGAGGGCTCCCCACTCTGGGGGAAGGGCTCACCCTGGAAGAGGGACCTCCTCCTTTAATTAATCCTTCCTGTAAGCAACTTCAGAGAGCACACCCAAGATTACTGTGGATTACTAAACAGGTCAAGTTGACAACAAAACTTAACCATCACTGAAAGATCTTGAAGAAGGTTGGTGTCATGGTTTGATCCAGGTGTCCCCCACAAACACACGAATGTGTTCTGAATGGTTAATCCTCAACTGACAGCAGTTTGGGTATTAGTCTCTCACTGGGCCTGTGTTGTTGGGGGCAGGCTTATGGGGGTTATAAACCAGCTTCCCCTTGCCAGTGTTTGGCACAACTTCCTTCTGCTGTTTTCAGTGCTGTGGTGGAAGTGATGCAATATCCACCGCTCTGCTCATGCCATCGTTTTCCCTGCCATGATGGAATCTCCCCTTGAGTCCATAAGCCAAATAAACCCATTCCTCCACAAGCCACTTTTTGGTTGGGTTCTTTCTGTGCAGCAACAGAGAAAGTTAACTAAACAGATTTGGTACCAGGAGTGGGGTCTGTTGCTGTTAGAACCCTGATCTTTTTGCTTTGGGCCTTTTGAAACGGATCTGCAGGAGGAATGTGGAAGGATTTGAAACCTCATCCTAAGAGACACCATGCAGTGCTATATTTCAGCTTGATGGACTATTCTGGTCAGAGTTGGAAAGACCTGAATACAATAAGGACTATGGACTGTGAGGTTTGGCTTATAAGGGTGAGAAAGAACTTTGTCAGGACTGTTCCAGAAGCAGTTTGCATGAGAGTATTGCAGCATTCTGCCTGTGTCCTGAGAACTGGTGCAGGGTTGCTTTGCATAGAAATGGACTGGTGTGATCAGATAGAGATGGAGCAGAAATAAATGAAATCTTTGGGCTGAAACTGCTGCCCGTTCAGCTGCAATTTTTTGAGAGATTATAACCACTGAGATTGGGCCAGGTGATCCGCATTGGGACAGCAGAAAGATTGCAGACTCTTTGAAGTAAGGAGCCTGAATGCTTTGTTCCCCCCTGGATTAACAAATTGGTAGCCCACCTGGTACTATGGAGTATAACAAATGCAGGAAGAGAAGTCCTCCCTGGTCATTGGATTTGCAACACAGTTTTATTTTTGAAAAATGGCCATTGGCAGTGTGAAGCAGGTATGCTGGATTGCCTGTGTGGAGACCCGATGGGGCCATGAGAATGAACCTTGGGTTGCAGTGGAGACCCAGTGAGATGCCAGGACTATGGATGGCTGCCAAGGTGAGCTGCCAGCACTGGATGAAGTTTTCCTGGACTGTGAGTAGCCGAGCTGGAGGGGTGGAATCAGATCTCCAAGAAACTTGTTACTAGTTAGAATTATTGAACTTGGAGTTAAGAGATTGATGTTGCCCTGCTTGTTTTAAATCTTATATTGATTCAATCTGTTTTTGCCATGCTTCATGTTATCTTTTGCAGTGTGAATGTTCTGTGCCATTGTGGGTTTTTTTTTCTTTTATTTCTTGCTTCTTTTTTGGTTTTATGGCTCAGTTGAAAGAAAAACTGTGGGGACTTATGGAGTTGAGCTGACACATTGTATTTTACATCATGTATGATTATTAGTTTGTGGGGGCTAGGGTGGACTGTCATGGTTTGATCCAGGTGTCCCCCACAAACAAATGAATGTGTTCTCAGTGATAGATCCTCAGCTGATGGCAGTTCAGGAATTAGATCCTCACTGGAGCTGTGTTGTCGGGGGCAGGCTTATGGGGGTTATAAGCCAGCTTTCCCTTGCCAGTGTTTGGCACACCTTCCTGCCATTGTTTGCAGTACTGTGACAGAGGTGATGTCCACCCCTCTGCTCATGCCATTGTTTTCCCTGTCATGATGGAGTCTCCCCTTGAGTCCATAAGCCTAATAAACCCACTCCTCCACAAGCCGCTTTTAGGTTGGGCTTTTTCTGTGCAGTAACAGAGTAAGTTAACTACAACAGTTGGTCACAGCTGCCACTACACTGCCCCAAGCCTGGCCTTGATATTATATTTGGATCAAGAGTTCCACAGTATGCTAATATTTAGGGGTAAGAAAAAAATTACTTGCTGTCCTGATGTCAATGGCCTTAGGCTTTGAACCCTTTCTATGAGGCTTTCCCCATTGACAACAGTTAGAGTCATCTTTTCCCCAACTCTTCTCAAGGGTGACCCCAAAGCCAGCATGATGGTAGAGAAATTTGTGGAGCCTATCAGAAAGTGCTGCTACATGCTCTCTGGGTGGTGTCCTCTGAGGAATGTTCTCCCTGGTCCCAGACTCTAGGAACAGACATCCCTTTGAACATCTGTGATGTACATATGCTCTGAGGCCAGGCTCTCCCAATCTGCCACTACCCTTGAAAAGCCATCCATGCATTCAGCCTCACACAGAAGCCACAATAGCACCTTTCTGATGTCCCATGATGGTTTATTGAGTTAGAAGTGATCCTTTGGCTAATTTTCCTCCAATGAACAGAGAAATTTGTGAAGAGGTTTAACTGGGCACACGACACATGATATTGCAAACAATGATACAAGCAAGCTCTGGATCAAGTTATCAGATCAGCCTGAAAATTACTGTTTCACAGGATGACTCTCTGAAGCAAAGTTTATTTTAAGCACTATTTAATAAGTTGATTTGAGTAGGAAAAGAGTTCCTGAAAGTGTAAGTAATAAGACTCTCATACAGTAAAAAGACAAGGCAGCTTATTAGCTAAAAGCTCTTCACTGGAATCTAACCACCTAGCTTCAACCTGGATATGCCTTGTACCATCTGTGAGCCTCAAATACTATCAGTGGATAAAGTCCATGGTGACAATGAGTGCATAGCAGTTACACTGGATGCCGCACAGTCAGGAAAGAGAAAGAGTTGAATACTGTTCAGCTTGCCTTTTCCTTTTAATTCTCTGAAAGACCCACCCATATTCAAGGTGAGTCTTTCCTTATCAGTTAAACCTCTCTAGAAACACACACACACACACACACACACACACACACCCCTATCAGGGGATTCTAGAAGCCGTGTTTGCTAATAGGTGACTCAAGTAGGGTAAAGTACATTTGGAGCAGGGTGCACACATGTTCAAGTGTAAAAACCTATTCTAAAAGCTGGGAAAGCTTTGCTGTGACACTTGCCCCCTGTCTAGAAGTCAGCTGTGGAAATGAAGCCAGACGGGCATTTCTCGTGTTGCCTCAAATACAAGAACATTAAGAGGGTTTCTTCCCACTGAAATGCATTAGAATGGTGCTTTGTTTATGCATAACCTCACTTTACATTTATTAAAATCAAAATATTTGTTTCAGCTCAAAGATCATGTCTGGAACTTAATTTCCCAAATGTCCTTTCTACATCAGCTCATTGGTCAGAAACTCATGGCCCTGATTCCAGAGGACCAATACCAGTGATTTAATTTTATAGCAGCTGCATTAGGAAAATGCTGCTCTTCTGGTTTCTCAGCCAGAGACAGGGAAGGGGTCGTGGAGCTCAAAGCTTGTCCTCAAACTGACTAGTTGGGGTTGAATCCCTGCTTGGCCACTCTATTTGTGGTTATTGGTTTTCATTGCAATCATACATTTTGTCATTATGTCATTTTTAACTATGTTAAAAATGTCTTTAAATTTGGTTTCTTCTAAGTTGGAGCCAGATCTGTTCTGCAAATTGCTTGGAGTTGTTGTTCCTCCTAATTCCTTTAAGCTAGAGATGTCACCATTTCTCCTTTCCACCATTGATTGATGGCAGAAGCTGGGTCTCTTTCTTTAGAGAATGTCCCCCATGCTGGATTGGCCTGTTTCCTTGCTTTCTTCTTTCAGCCTGTCTTTCCTATGCACAGAGCTGAGCTCAGGCATCTGCTTTGGAGGAAGATTCCACGAATGGTCTTGCCTTCCTTTCCTGCCCCTGTGTGGGTGTGGGCTCAGTTGCTTAGTTGTTGATGGCTTCCTTACATTTAAGCCCAATGAGATATCTCTGCTCCTTTCTAAATTTCCTGCCCTAGACTTAAAAGTAGTCATTCCTTCACATACTTCTTCCTTCTATGACAGCTACTGATTAGATTTTTAAGCACAAAATAATACATGTCTCTTTATGTCCATAAGGCTGGACATGGAAGATAACATCCCCCACCCCAAAAGCCTCCCACACAGTTGCTTTGTGTATTACAAAGGTCTAGAATAGATGAGGTTCTGTGGTTTCCTTATAAAGATTTATGCATGCCAAATGTGTAAATAATTTTATTCTTAGTATTCCTCTAACACAGCTGTGGATCTGAGAACTGATAGACACAGTGAGATGCAAGCCCAGGAATATGGTAACCAGAGATAGAAGTGAGAATACAAGCTGCAGAGTGATAGAGACGGAGAGAGGAGGGAGACTCCCAGGAAAGGTCAACACACACACACACACACACACACACACACACACACACACACACACACACACACGGATAACAGGAGCTTCAGCCCTGAATACCTGTCAACCCGAGCACTGTCTCCCTTCCTCTGGGAAGGTCACCCTCATGGAAAGAGAATACAGCTAACAGAATGATTCCCAAGGAGCAGAGAGGGATGGAAGGGTGCCCCGACTAAGATCAACTGAGGACACCCCAGCTATCAATGAGGGGGCAAACACAGACAGATGTAGAGAGATCTCTACTACATTTTGGAAAGACACGTGAACTGTCCAGATGAATGAACAAGGAAATGTTTATGCCAAGTTCCTGTGAACTTGAGCAAGGGGAACTTTGTGCAAGTCACAAATATCAATAAGCCAATTGCCAATTGAACTCTTGAATCGCTGGGCACTTGGAATTGAGAAGAGACTTGTTCCACGATTAAACATCGGCTCTATAGATGGGTGTGTTAGGGTTTTGTCACTGTGACAAAACACTTGAGTAAAACAAGTTAGTGGAGGAAAGATTCGTTTGATTCATGATTTACATGGTCCATTGCTATGGATCTGTGTGGGACAGAGAAGGAGGACATGGTAGAACAGAGCTGCTTTCCTCCTGGTGGCCAGAAAGCAGTGGAAGGGACAGGACCCTTCAAGGACATAAGCCAAATGCCCTATTCCTTCAGCCAGGCCTTACCGTCTAGTCTTGGTCATCTCCTAATAATAATTCCATAAGATTAGGAATCCATTAATTGATTAATCCATCATTTTAGATTTAATTGGTAATAATGGACAGGTTTGTCTTCCTCACCCAGACCCTCACCTGGCACAGCAGATAAGGATGCAGAGAAATGCCCAATCTCTGCTCTTCACCTTCCCATGGAAAGAGCCCTTCCCTGGGGGCTGGGACCTAGCAGAGCTGTGGCTAAATTTATGCTCTGGGCTCTGTTCCATCCGCTGAGCCATGCTGTTCAATTAACAGATCGCTCCTTTGTAAACCATGTGGTCCACGGCACAGTTTGTTTGAGTCTCTGCCATCCAAATAATTTTTATCTGGGCAGTCACTGCTCAGTGTTCTGCAAGTCATTCCCTTGTTTCAGACCATACAAGGTTAGGCTTCGTGTCTACTTCTCCAGAGCATTCAGTGAACTTGGTCCTTTAGGGTTTCACATGAACATGAAGGCATCCCCCAGGGGGAAATGTGGGGCAATAAACCAGGGCCTGACATATGGAAGAGATTGACAGGGAGGCTCTGCAGGCTCGCTGTGAGAGTTTATCCAGGTGGGCTCAACCATGTACTCTGCTCCCAAAGTCCGTGTTCAGGCAAAGCCCCCATATATCAAATAGATGGGGAGTTGGCTTACAGAGCCTCCGGACAGCCTGCTGAAGTCAGTTCATGCCTGTCATGACAATCTCTCTCCTAGGGGCACAAAAGCAAGTCCGAGGTGGCCTTTGAGGTGAACACTTTCAGGGTGTGCTGCCTCGGGTTTAGAATTGTGGTGTGGCTGAGGGCTCTGGCATCCCAGAAAGCAGCAACAGAGAATGTGTGTCGATGGGTGTGGAGTGAGTTTAGAACAGTTTCGTTCTTTCCCCTTTTGTCTTTCTCCTTTCTGAGTCCTTCCTTTCACCAGAATAGCCCCATACCTGTCAAGCACTGACAGTCGAGCAGTCATGGTTGGTTGACTGTCAGAGCTGAGGTGATGTCAGAGATGGTAGGTAGGGTGGACCAAAGGTCTTACCTGGGCAGGGGGACTTTGCTCAGGGAGCATTCCCAGGCCCTTCTTTGGCCTGTCAAGAATGTATTTCTTTTTCACTGTTTTCTGAGTTAGGGTTTCAGTGTGCACTCCAGGCTGGCCTTGAACTCACCCTTCTGTCTCGGTTTCCCACATGCTGGGATCCCAAGCCTGTGCTTGCTCCTATGTCCAGCTCAGGAATAGCTTTTGGATGTTGCTGGAAAAGGGTTTTATGGTAACAGTACTCCTTGCAGCTGGCAGAAGGCCTCCAGCGAGGAAGAGATGGAGAAGAGGGCAGAGCAGCTGGAAGGACCCGGCAGCAGGCGTCACACTGGCTTCTGGCTCAAAAGACCACATGGCCCTTGAGTTCTAGAGAGTTTCCAAGCTGCCGGCTCTGTTCAGGGTGCAGGGATATGCCAGGACGTGTGCAAAGATTTGGGAATGGATGTGGGAAGAGACAGCAGATGCCAGAAACAACTGGGAGCTCAGTGAGTCTGAGCTAGGAAGGAGGAACGTGTTCTCAGAGAGCTGAGGGCTAGGACAGCAAACTTACCAGGACAGCTGGGTGTGATGGCATATCTCTGTCATCTCAGCTCTAGGGAGGTGGAAGCAGGAAGATCAGGAGTTCAAAGTGAACCTCAGCCTGAACTATATAGTGAGCTTGAGGCCAGCTTAGGCTATCTAAGACCCTAGCTCTAAAACACCAAAAACTACGATCTAGGAAAAGATGTAAGCTGGTGACCAGGACCAGGGCTGGGATGGCTCTGGAGGAGTTGGGGACTCTGGGGGTTCTTAAGCAGGTAAGGGGGAGCAGTGGGTTTGGCAAGTCTGATGCAGGTTTTGGGGTGCAGGCCATTGGAAATCCAGAGGGAAGCTAGCAGAGTGGCTAGGGGAGAGAGCTTTCTTTTTTCTTTTTCTTTTTTTTTTAAGATTATGTGTGATGTGTATGGTGTGGGGGGGGCATACATATCATAATGCACATATGAAAGTCAGACAACAACCTTCCACCTTTAAAATAATATTTTAAATTTACTTATGAGAGAGAGAGAGAGAGAGAGAGAGAGAGAGAGAGAGAGAGA